>AYEL01059160.1:0-48999 GCA_000484575.1 Olivierus martensii | reverse complement strand
TCTGAATAAAATGAGGTATGAATGAAGAAAATTGAATAATTTAAAAAAATTATTGATAAAAAATGTAAAATGAGGTATGAATGAAGAAAATTGAATAATTTAAAAAAATTATTGATAAAAAATGAAGTATTACGTAACTTTTAATTAATTTAATTAGTTAATTAATTAGTCAAAAATTGACAAAAATTTATTAAAATATTGTCATTTTTTTAATATAATATGTTTATTGATATGATTTTTCTTCATTTCAATAATTTTTATTTTAATATTTTATAAATTTTCGAATTTATAATAAAAAACATAATACATACAAAAATTGTCCACAATCCTACATAAACAGCTATAACATTTTCTCCTCTACTCTAATTTGCCTTGAGATAGCTTGTTGACACTTTTACATCCAATACCACAAGGGTGGTAAAGTAGGCTTGGCTGCAATTTCCTGCAAAACAGCTGGCCGTCATAAAACAGTTAGGCCCGGTTCCACCATTGCGTTGTTACTTTAACAACGGTGTCACTGAGTGGTTTTAGGGAAATTTTGTTCCACCAATCATTGCTAAGCCTAACAGTGATGTCAATGTGTAACATTAGTCTGAACCATTGTTAAGGATCGATGTCAGAGTATTCAAACCCCTACAAAACCTACTATAATCTGATATACCTGTTGAGTTATGCTAATAATAATAATAAGACTACAAAAATCCAAACAAATTTGAATATCTGAATTTAATAATAGTGAATTTTATTTGCTTTTCAAATTATCAATTTATAATTATACATCCAATCGTTTTGAAATAAGTGTTAATACTATATGCAATGAATATTATCTTCATACTGGCTTCTTAAAAATAGTATAGATAGTAGATTATGAATTAATTTTTCAAAGGAATTGTGCATTTTCCAAGATATATGGTTATTTTCGAGATAAATCTTTACTAATGAATCGTATATTTTCCTTTTTCAACAAATATTTGGGAAGATATTTATAATAAATGTAGCAATCTTACCTTTAGTAACAAACCATATATCTCGGAAATTCGCAATCTAAAATTATTTTGAATTATCAGACTAATGATGTTGTTTAATTTCAACAGTAGCCATCTTGTCTTGTCATGTGTTTCTATAGCATCATTTCTTACCATGTGCTTTAATTTGACCAATAGGCATTTTACCAGGAACATGGATAACAATTGTAGTGTCAGCTCTTCACTGTCAGTAAACATTGCTAACAAAAGTTGTGGTGGAATGATCCGTTTTACTTATCGTTGTTACATTGACAATGTCGTTTACTGACAGTAGTGTTATATGATGTTGGTGGAACCGACCCTTAAAGTGTCACACCCCCTTTTATTGCCTAGTGTTGTTTACATTACAATTTTCTCGTATTTTATTAAATTATCTGTACATTACGATTTTCTCATATTTTACAAAATTATTTGTAAAAGTAAAGCAATAAAAAAACAAATAAGAAAAATATTCTATATTTTAACAGAATTAACCAAAATTTTCATATTATCGGCAAAATTTTTTCAATTTTATGAATTTTACAGTTCATCATAATAAAATTACGTAATAGAAAGCAGAATCAATAAGATTCGATGAAAAATAATCCAAATTCTATGAATAACAATCCATTCACATTTTCTATCATAAGATTCATGAAAAATAATCCAAATTCTACGAATATTTTGCTTAAAATTTCAAAAATAAATTTATCTCACCCCAAAATCAAATAAGATTACTAAAATATGATAGAATAGAAAGCAAAATTGATAAGATTCGGAAAAATAATCCAAATTCTATGAATACAATCCATTCACATTTTCTATTTTTAGAACGGAATTAAAAAAGAAATTTTGGCAGTCGGAAAATTTAGGACCCATCATCAGGAGCACCTATTTTCGCCCAATAAACACAAAAAACCGCTCTTCGATAGCTCCACTATATAATTCTGGATTGAATTTTATTTATATCGTTTTTTTGTTCTGCCATCTTGCCGTCTTATCACGACAAAGGCAATGAACAGGTTAATACAATGGGTGATCGGTTAACGAACATAATCCATTCCAAGACAATGTTCGTTATCTGAATTGTTCATTAACCGATCATTGTCCGTTCCAAGACAATGTTCGTTATCCGAATTGTTCGTTAACTGATCACTCGTGAATACTAGTACAGTGGGTGATCGGTTAACGAACATAATCCGTTCCTAGACAATATTGTTATCCGAATTGTTCATTAACCGATCATCGATTTACCATAGGTTTTTTGGGGAATTTGATTAATTCGTTCCGGAGACCCAAAAAAACATAAATAAAAATTATATAATTTCTTACTATAATTTTGATTAATTCGTTCCGGAGACCCAAAAAAACATAAATAAAAAAATTATATAATTTCTTAATATATTTATTTATATGCAATAACAATAGTATATACATACATAATCTTGCATATTCATCTATATGTTTATTTTTCGATAAAGAATCTGTCCAATATCGATTGCTTTTCTATCTCCTTCAGGATTTTTCGGAAGTGATTAATATTACAGTATAAACAGCTCTTGCTATATCTAACTGGAACACAGTAAAAAGCTCTAGTTGCAAGGCACAAACACTTTTTATTAATCTAGAATGTTTTCAGACCAGGTTATAGTCCAACATCAGTAGAAACGTTACTTAACTTAACATATTCTATCGTTCTAATTGGCTTAACTTAACATATTCTATCGTTCTAATTGATAATCAATTAGAACGATAGAATATGTTAAGTTAAGTAACGTTTATAGTGATGTTGGACTATAACCTGGTCCGAAAACGTTCTAGATTAATGAAAAGTGTTTGTGCCTTGCAACTAGAGCTTTTTACTGTGTTCCAGTAAGTGATTAATAGCATTGTCATGGTAGAAATCCTCAAGCCTATTGACCTCAACCTGGTATGAGTGTCATTCTAAGACTAAAAAATTGTAAAATCTTTCTTATATCTTGGTATGGGTGCATTCTAAGACCAAAATGTAAAATCATCTTGGTATGGGTGCATTCTAAGACCAAAATGTAAAATCTCTCTCTTACTAACTTGGTATGGGTGCCATTCTAACACCAAAAATTGTAAAATCTCTCTCTAACTTAATAAATCTTTGATTTGTTTTACATTGTCTCTGAGTTCATTTTAATCTAGAAAAACTACTGTTCTCCCATCCTTACACATAAGTCCACGAACGCGCAAGGCCTAAGCCTGTCATTCCGTAAATTTACGAACGCGCAAGGCCTAAGCCTGTCATTCCGTTAGGTTCGTTAAGCCAATATCCTTATGGAATATTTTTATCTGGCGGCGGCCACTTATAGAGCCGGCATCATCATGACTGACCAACACCCATGATGGTGTCAACCGGAAGATTGAAGAATGGGTTTCAATAGACCGGACCCAGATCCCTCCTGAAAAATTGGAGGAATGGGACCCCTGAATCCTCCAGAATGGTAAGCCACTTTGCAATGCAACGGACTGACCTATCATTCCATCAATCTGTGGGTCCCACAGTTTATTCTGTGAGCTGTTCGTTATCCGAACTGTTTGATAACCGATCACCCGCTGTAAAATGGTATAATAGAGTAACTATATTTATTTTTATATCTGGACACATATTTCTCTGGAATACTATAGGGTGCACCTGGAAGTCTTCTAGGGCACACCAGTGCACCCTGGTGCACACTTTGAGAACTACTCTAATTCAAAAAGTTCTTGTAATTTAAAATGTCTTAGTAACAGTGCCTGTAAGAATAAATGAACAGTATCTAAAGCACTAAGAATAAACAGAAAAAAATGTTAATGAGGGACTTTTCAAATGATATCTATTTACCAAATTATCTTAATTTACAATTTTTAATTTGATTGGGAGTTTTTGATTTAACAAAAGAATGAGAAACAATTCTCCCTTTATTTATCTAGAACTTTCTTGAATTTAATTAATTACATAAATTTATTAGGATGTTATTTGTTATTGAATTTTCCTTTGTAATCAGTTAATACATTTTTAAGAACCAAACTTTTAAGAGTTTAGTTAATTATTCCTAGATGTATTTATTTTAAAATAGGGAGACTAGAATACATATCTGCTTTTTGTAGAAAAGAAATGAAAAAAATAGGCAATTTTATTACTTAAAGTTAACCTTAGCTGCATATGCAGAAGCAGCCATTTTGTGTGTTATTCTTAGAACTATGTAGAATGGGAATATTGTGAGGACTGCGGGGTATGTCATAAGATGTCAGAACGTCAGAATATGGCCTTAAAACGAATTTTGGCAAGTAGATTTGCAACACAGAGGTCCAGGACTGGAAATTGACTCAGAAACTTATTTTATAAATCAAAATATAAGCATATTTATTTTTACAAGAATATATATAGCAATTAACAATTAATTTCACATAATTCTACTTAAGCCTAACTTAGCCTATGTTACAATGTTCATTTGTGTGAAAATACTATGTAGAGAGAGTGAGTGAGTTCCATGCCTTCCATATACCTGAGAGAGACTTTTATCGATGTAATGTCATATCAATAATCCAACCTTCAAAGTTATCCAAACATTAAAAGTTCAAATGTTCAAAATGTCCGTTACACGTTCGACAATTCCATAAGTTATCCGATTCCACCTGTTTTAATACACACAATACAGTTCCACACTTTATCGTCATCATCCACCATCAGCATTGTCATCTCAGCTGTTGTTATCCATCGACCCTCGCCTCCATCAGCGTTCATTTTCGTCGTTCAAAGCTTACATCATTGTTGTTTTCTTTCTAATAACAAATTATTGACTTCTTCTTCTAATTTCTCAATGTCTGTGTCTCTGCTTCTTCTTTTCCACCTCCTCCTAACAATCCGGAATTCGTCGTATTTATAGGATTAATCATTTCAGCGAGCAAGGAACAAACAACTGGGAGATCCTTTCTCACAGTTTATAGTTCCCAGTTTCATCATGATTAATCTTTTATCAGTTTATAGTATAAATATTTTCTAATTTAACAATTTTCTAAAAACTAAATATTACAAAAAAATTTAATATAAATATAATTATTTCATTATTTTTCTATAAAACAAGGGAAGTGCCATTTGGAGGATCTCCAGGACCTCAATATATGTTCAAAAATTTCCTGCACTGAACTCCAAGATATCCAAATTAACTTATATAAATTATAAAAGTACTGCAACATTAATTCATTTTAAAGAATCAAATGTTAAAGGATAGCCTTTGACATGTAAATCTTAGCTGATAATCTACAAGAAAACAAACATTTTTTAAATGTTTTAATAGAATTCATGTTCTTTACTAAATATTAGAGAATATGAAAATCAATAACCATTATGCATTGTTGCCAGTTCAAAACGACCTAACCAATGTTAGATTCTTGTTGAAATCTTACTTGTAGATTCTTGTTGAAATTTTACTTTTGAAAAGACTTCATTTACGATTTAAAAAATAGAAATACAGTGGTACCTTGGTTAATGACGGCCTCAGATAACGACAGCTTTGGTTAACAAACGAGTTTTTGAAAGAAACAATATCTTGATTAACACTTGGTTAACGATGAGTTTTTTGAAAGAAAAAAATGTCTTGGTTAACGACACGGCTTTGGTTAACAATGAGTTTTTGAAAGAAAAAATGTCTTGGTTAACGACATAGGCTTTGGTTAACGACTCCTGATTATGTGAACTTCCGACAAAATAGAGCTCTATAACAGCATGTCATCGCATCACATGATTAATTAGCTCAGTCAATCGTTACTTTTTTAACAATCAATTCAAATCCTATAATATCATTATTAAAATTAATAAAATTATAACTATATAAAAATATATTTAACTAAATGATAATTAACATATAATAATAAAAACAAATTATTTAATTAATTAAAAATAGATGTGCCACAGTTCACTAGTTTTTAGTTTCTATATCTTAATTAAACTTACTAAAGAAAATGTAATAATCAAATATTTCCAGCAAAATACCCTTAGTAATCAAATTTGGAATTAAACTGTAATTTAATAATTGTTTATTAATCAAGGCTATGGTGGGCTATCAAATATGTGATTATATCTATGTAAATGATACAGTCATCATAAGAATAATGGATTATTGTATACATAGTAGAATATATATTATTGCAAAATAACGAGAATATTAAAAAGTTAAATTATATTATAAAGCTAAACTTTAAAACAAATATATTGAATAGATTCTTATATATATGTATATAAGATATTTTTTATATTTAAAAATAATTCATAATTTATTAACTGTAATTTATTCATACATACCATTCCATGATCATCCCATTCACTTTCTGAAGATCCATGAATTTGACTTATAACTTGAAGAACTGAATCTCTTTCTTCTTCTTTTAAATCCTACAAGCAAAGAGAAAATAAAAAATTTGTTATATATATCATAATTAGACCGTTTGCAAACACAATTGGAGTTTTAAAGATCCTTGTTTAATGTTGGGATTAGTTTCCTGAAAATCACAACATTAACTGAAACCAGAAAAATCCATAGGTTTAGAAATATAAGTCAGGGTTACATTCCTTAGGTGCTTTCTTTCATATTTTCAAGCAGAGAGAAAGAGAAAGAAATCAATCAACTTTAATTTTTTTTAAATTAACACTACCTAAAAGATATAATTATGATAAGTTTTAATTTTTTTTGTTCAAGTTTGTAGCTATTTGATGATCTTAGAAATAATTCAGTTGAACTAGTCTGTTGTAATATTTTATTATTTCAGTGAAACTTTTACAATTGCATATTACATACTATGTATATGATAAAGATTGATTTATATTTATCAGGATTGAAAGTTTCAAGCACAAATCATTTAAGTTTCAAATAATATTTTATATATGCAAGTATTCATATATAGCAGAGTGTAACAGTACTGGCAGTGAGTTAGGACAGTATTATTACAGAAAATATTTCAATGCTGTGCTAAATGTTGGATCATGTTCAAATACGTTCTACTACATAACATATATTGCTATCAATTCAATACAATTCAGTTTATCTTTATAACATATAACAATTATTATTGCAATATTGAATTTAATTAGTTATATTAAATAATATTTTAGCAAAAATGGACTTTAAAAAATTAAATTTGTCCACAAACAAATTTTTTTTGACATTTTGTGAATGTCAAATCTTAATCTATTTTTCTTTAACATTGTCTTCATCCATCAATAATGTAATTACACATAATTCTTTAGTAATAAAATTATTCAATATTATGTACATAGCACATCAGACTGCACTCATCTACTACCATTTATGGCTGATAGTGTGAAAAGACAGTGCAATTACACCAACCAAAATGCTTTCAGCTTGATACATTTGATGCCTGATAATATAAAATCAACTCTCAAGGCAACAATTTTGTTATTATTTTTCTTTCTTTAATATAAAATCATAACTTTTTTAACATAAAATTATATATAATGTTGCATTAAGATAACATTTAATGGTTCTTATATAATAAGTCCCAATTTATGTAGTTTTGAGTTTTGAGATTACAGAGATATGCAGATTTCTAAATCATTTTCTTTGTACTGGATTTATATGAAAAAAAGAATAAAAAATTCCTTAAATAATTTATTTTTTTTTTTTAGAAAAATATCACTTATAGTCTTAAATTTATATTTGTGCTCTCAGATCATTAACTTTATCTAGTATTTATTTAGTACATGCATTTTTATATATCATGGTTAAGCATTATTGAAGATGTATGGTTTTCAAATTATATGAAATTTTTTAATCTCATAAGTAAAGATTTACTGCACCTAGAAATAGTTATTATATATAAGAAAGAATCATAAATGTTCCTATTATACTCTATAGTGTGCTCATTCATTTTATATATATATATATATATGTTACAGGAGAAACCTGAATTCAGGAAATACTAGAATTTCCTAGTCAGAACAAGAATGTTCTAACGCTTGTCAGATGTTCTAGAATTTCCTAGGACATCTCGAAATGGTGAACATTTCTTTAAATCTGGAATTTCTAGTTTTTCTTAGTCGAAACCCGAAGTGGCAAACAGTTAACAAAATAAAGGTCATCATTTCTTATTATTTCTACTCAGAGTTTGAAATTTGCCAGCAGAAATTTCTTTCTTTAGAGAATATTCCCAATGATAAACAAAATCATGAAGGAAGGCTGCAACCTGCACCAGTGGAAATACACAGGTTTTATACCTGCTGTCAATGCATGAATCATTCTGCATCTAAATTATGTTTATGCAAAAAGAACATTTTGTTTAATTCTAAATGCTATAAATGCCTACTTTGAAAAAATATATAAGAGGTACCTAGTTTTGCTTTTCAACTTTTAAAATTATTACTTTGTATTTAAAGATGAACTTTGACTAATAAAAATATTAAAATATTTGTCTTATAACATCAATTGGAACTATGGGTGCAGCTGTTAAAAGCTTTTAAAGCGAGCACTTTTATGACAATATCTGGAAGGAGTTTGGTGCATTTGAATTGGAACTAAAGAGTTCGACCAAACTGCAGCCAAAGAGACCACTTTATGACACTGGAGTTGAAATTTTATTAGACACTGGAACCAATAGTTTGGTGATGTGCGAGTTAAAAAAGGGCTGCAGTCTGCTTTCATTTTTGAGAGAGAGGCTCAGTGGAATGATACTCCAGGTTATAATGGGGAAGACCACTTGGATTTGTACCTTTGGTGTTTTCTTTTTTATAGATAAAGTTATTAGTTTGTAAATAATAATAGGCTTGTGACAATTTATTTCAACCACACTTTCAGTTCTTTAAAGTCAACCATGTAATAATGAATGAGAGTTAACTTTGTTTTCAATTTGTCTTGTTTCATTGTTATTTCCTGTTGAATAATTAAAATATGCATTATGTTTATTATATTGTTTTTTTAATCAATTAATCTTTTACTTGCTGTAAATACAAAAATTTTCTCCCCACAAAATTATTGAAAATCATCTATTTTTATTTTTGGGTTCATCCTAGAAAGAACTAGAAGTGACCATCTTTGTTTTGTTAACTGTTTGCCACTTCAGGTTTCGACTAGGATAAACTAAAAATTCTGAACTTTGAGTAAGAAATATTTGCCATTTCAAGTCCTGCCTAGGAAATACTAGAATATCCGACAAGTGTTAGGACATTCTGATTCTGACTAGGAAATTCTAGTATTTCCGGAATTCAGGCTTGTTCTGTAACATATATAATAAACTCTCTTTAATCTCATGCTTTATATAAAATCTGATATTATCTATAATTCAATATTTTTTTAAATTATCATTTTAGAATCTCTAAATTTTAGAAAAATGTATCCAGCAGTTGCATTTATTTTTTTTTAAATTTTTCATTCCACTTTTTCTATCAATATAAAATATATTCATCATAATACTTACATGATTAATTGGTTTCTAAATATTATAATTTATTTTGAAATCATATATATCAAGGTCAATTTTCTCATAGAAACCAATGGTATTGTTTATAATCGATCAAAGCTCAAATCTCTGAAAAATTGATTATGATATCAATTTTTCAGAGATTTGAAAAATTTTTAATCATGATATTCACTGAAACAGACTTACATATACAGTTATATCCTGGTTAATGTATACTTCCTTAACATATTTTCACTATAACAATCAATCAATTTTACTACCCATTCCTGCTATAATATATTATAAGATCCAATATAGGCCTTTTTCTTCACATATATCAGATATTAGACATTGACATTATACTGCTTGCAGATGTTATACAAAATACGAGGGTCGTTCAACCCAATCTGGGACTTTTTTCTTTCCAGATTTAAATGGATGCCTAGGCTGGAGGTTTTGTATGCAGTAGAAACTGGCATCTGTGTCCTGTTACTGGTAGACGGTGTCATTTCCTGCACGTCTGGACAGACCGTTATTCAAGATGGCGGACAACAGTGTGAACATCTACATGGAACAACGTGTTGTGATGAACTTTTTAGTGAACGAGGGCATAAAACCTGATGAAATTTACAGAAGACTTCAGGCTCAGTACGGTGATGAGACACTCAGTCACAGTAAGACATTTGAATGGTGTAAGCACTTCAAAGATGGCTGTATCTCTATTACTGACGATCCCGGTCGTGGTGGATCACAACCCACGGTAGTCATTCCTGAGAACATTCAGCGCGTGGAGTAGCTGATCCTGGACAATCGTCGCATAACCTGTCATAAAATTGCAAGGGTGTGTAATCTGTCGTTAGGAACAGTGAATACAATAATTCATGATCTTTGTTGTTCCGAAAAGTGAGTGCATGCTGGGTCCCAAAGCAGCTGTCTGCTTTTGACAGACACAGAATTGAAGTCTTTTTCTCTGTGCAGATGATGAGGTGCAGTCCAGCCCGAAAGCACTCCTGCACTTTAATTTTATTTAAGGTCCTATAAGCTATTTTAGATTTTGTTGTATTTAATTAAGGACCTAGTTGTCCCTTTTACCAACAAAATTTGAATAACTTTCCATCTTCATAATTCTATCAATAAAAAAATAACAAAAAAGGGGGAAATATCTTGAGTAGATTGATGCTGTATTACAAAGAAATATACTACTACTATATTTATTAATTATACTCAAAAAACTTTGCTGATATCATTCACAAAATTGCATTCGACGATCGGGATCGTCATCATCAATGGCATGCAGTAATCGCGGAATGTAACATTTCCATTTAGCAGGTTATGTGGAAAAATAAATCTACTTTCCACACTTTGAAATTTGTTCTTCTATTTGTTTTAAAAAAAGTCCTGGATTGAACGACCCTCGTATATAAACAATAGAACAGGATTTTGGTCAAAAAATTTTTTAACATGAATATTTCATGCTTATTCAACTTTATAATTGTAAAATATGCATCAATAGTGAAAGTGGTCATCTTTATTCATGATATAATACTATTTTGATCAAAGGATATTTCTGGCTAGAATGATATGCAAATACACTTAACAGCATTGTTTGTTAAGATGCTATTTGTCAAAATTAAAACTGTTTTTATTTGCATTTTTATTTACATTTTATTAACAATGTTCTATTGTGAATGAAAGATTAAAAATTGAAATATGAAGTACTTTTTATTTTTTGTGGTGTTAATATTTTAAAGAAACTTTGAATTATAATTGGGCTTTTGCGCTATTTTTATTTTAGATTTACAACAAAATTTGATACAACAAAGTCTAAACTAGCTTATAGGACCTTAAATAAAATTAATGTGCAGGAGCGCTTTCAGGCTGGACTGCACCTCATCAGCTGCCTTTCTCTGTGCAGATGATGAGGTGCAGTCCAGCCCGAAAGCACTCCTGCACTTTAATTTTATTTAAGGTCCTATAAGCTATTTTAGATTTTGTTGTATTTAATTAAGGACCTAGTTGTCCCTTTTACCAACAAAATTTGAATAACTTTCCATCTTCATAATTCTATCAATAAAAAAATAACAAAAAAGGGGGAAATATCTTGAGTAGATTGATGCTGTATTACAAAGAAATATACTACTACTATATTTATTAATTATACTCAAAAAACTTTGCTGATATCATTCTCAAAATTGCATTCGACGATCGGGATCGTCATCATTAATGGCATGCAGTAATCGCGGAATGTAACATTTCCATTTAGTGTTTTTCAAAATTCGTCGTACACTTGTAGTGATAACCCCCACTTCCCGTGCACATTGCGTAGCAGAGTTCTGTGGTGACGTTTCAAACTTTTCTAACACGAGAGCCGACGAAGCAGGACTTGTTGCTGTAGGCGTTTTTCCTGATCTTCCTTTGTGAATATCGCAAATCGTTCCATGTGCCTCAAACTTGTCAACAATGCATTTGATTGTTAGGCAGGTTGGTGGTTCAGTACCAAACTCCCCTCTCCACTGACACTGCACTTTGATGGCATTTCCAAACCTGATAAAAAACTTCAAAACGTACTTATGCTGCTCGAACGTCAAGCCTGCTCCTGCCATTTTCTTATCTCACTAACCGTACTGACATCTGTTGAGCGAAAAACCATACTACAACATACTTAAATTTCAGAACAATTGTCAATGCCAGTATCCTGATACAGGATGACAAAGAGTGTATACATTTTTCTGGCGGACTCTGTATTTGAATTTCTACATATTATAAAATGTTATTTTAAATTGTGATCAACATTTACTAAAAGTTAATTTTATCTATTTTAAGGAATTAAAATATGATTAAAATTTTCCTGATAAAATGTGCACTTTCTAAATAATATGGAATATTGACATTTTTCTTATATACACAGCCAGATAAACTTAAACAAAACACAAACAGCACTATCGCAGGAAAATTAATTATATGTACAAATAAATTATATCTATACTCAAAAATTTGTAGAAGTGCTTTCGATTTTTATTCAAATCCTCATGAGTTACATTAAAAACCAAATCGAACATATTCCATCAAGCGTTCTAAAGAGCGGTTGTTATTGTAACAAAATCTAAACATCCAAGTACATATGTATTTAAATTATACTATAAGTTTTAACATTAAAAGTATATAAAAATCTTATCATTAACTTACAATTAATCAACAAACTAATATATTAAATTTATATAATAAAGTTGTGCTAAAGTTGTCGTTATTTTATTAATTACTATATAGGCTGTCTCAGAAAGAATGGATAAACCTGAAACACCACCTCATAGTAGAGCTATTAAGCACTCAAAATAAAATACAAAAAAAAATATTTCCCGGGTAGTACCTAAGATATGTCACTTTTTTTAAAAATGTCGATTTTTTTCAACTACTTTGCGTTTCTGTATACCACAGCTACAAATAAATGAAATCCATCGATTTTTCAGTGTTATAATATTCTTCGTGGACTATACCAATAGATATGCAGTAAAGCATATGAGTAGCTGTTGTACGTTTTTGGAAAAAAAAATCTCAACTTCAATTTTTATCATGAAATGTGGTAAATAGTTTTTTTGTAAAAGTTTAAGAGTACTTGGTGAAAAAAATTTATGAAAGCCTAAGCGGCCAACTGTTTTAAAAAAATGCGTGCTTAATACAGATTTCAAAATGGTATAATACATCCTTTTATCTAATGTAAATACGAGATTATTGCTATTAATATGCAGGAAGAGTAAATTCGACTAAATAACAAAATTTTAAAAATTCAATTATTTCTTGTCTTAAACTGTACCTGATGATAAGGGCTTCATAAAAAACAACGTAACACAGTGATAAAACTTTATTTGACTTATGTACATTTAAAGTAAATGCTCAAACTGTCTGCCACCGACTCTGATACACGCGTGACATCTACGAATGAAAGCTCTTTTCAGAGGTCGTGCATAACGCTGTTGAGTAATTTTTGAAGCAGCTTCCTGGACACGGCTACATAACTCTTGTAAATTTCTGATTGCAAACTGTCTGCCACCGACTCTGATACACGCGCAACATCTCCGAATGAAAGCTCTTTTGAAAAGTCGCACATAATGCTGTTGAGTAATTTTTGAAGCGGCTTCCTGGACACAGCTATGTAACTCTTGTAAATTTCTGATCAGCTTGGAGTAAACCTCTTCTTTTAGGCAACCCCAATAAAAAAAATCCAATGGATTTAGGTCTGGGGAACGTGGAGGCCACAAAATGGGCCACAGACGCTTTTTTAACTTTTTAAGTTAATAAAGTTTTATTACTGTATTACGTTGTTTTTTATGAAGCCTTTATCATCAGGTACAGTTTAAGACAATAATTGAATTTTATCTTGGAGTAAACCTCTTCTTTTAGGCAACCCCAATAAAAAAAATCCAACGGATTTAGGTCTGGGGAACGTGGAGGCCACAAAATGGGCCCCAGGTGGCCAATCCATCTATCTGGGTATGTGTCATTCAAGTACGCACGGACGTTTACTGCATAGTGCACAGGGCACCCATCATTCTGGAACCAATGGGATTCTCTCACTTCCTCGGACACCTCTTCCAATAAATTTGGCAGATCATTTTGAAGAAAGCCCAAATAGCTTTGACCAGATAAGTTCCCAGGCAGTTCAAATGAGCCAATTATCATTCCGTTCAATATACCAGTCCAATAATTTATTTTGAACTGGTACTGGGATCTGTCTTCTCGCATTAGATGCGGATTAGAAAGTTGCCAGCTATGCAGACTGTGCATGTTGAAGTATCCATCTCTCTTCAGCGTTGATTCATCGCTCCACAGAATATTATTAAAGAATTGTGGATCATCTTCTATTTTTGCAAGCATCTGTCGGCAGAAAAGCAATCTTGCATGGTAGTCTCTTGGTGTAGAGTTTGCATGCTGTAATATGGTAGGGGTGGAACTTATTTTTCTTCATACACGGTGTACGCTCGATTTTGCGATCCCAGTGCATCGTGCTATTGCTCTTGTAGAGGTAGCTGGATCTCGCTCAATTTCATCAAGCACCATGTCTTCAGTGTCAGTATTAGCAGGTCTTCCAGTACTAGTACCACCAACACCGCTGCCTGGTATTCTTCCTTCCGAGTAACACCCGTGGACTCTGATGAATACGTGGTAATCCAGGTGACGCACGTTAGGGTATCTTTCCTATAAAGGGCTGCAGCTTCATTAGCATTGCCTCTGCACTCACAGTAAATAAAATGCATATTTGCATATTCCTGTGATGTGTACTGAATACGTGGCACATAAAATGCCATTCAGATAAAAACCAAGTCGTCGTGAAATCACCAAACAAACAAAGTCCAAATCAGTATGTAAAATGAATAGTCGAATCAATCTTCTTGTTTCGCATGAACATAAGATGGGTAGCGCAGAGCGTGCTCTGGTAGCAAATACCAAGGTCACACGACCTTTTAAATTAACTACTAATCTAAATAAAGTTATAACAGCACTCTAAGCAAGGTATTCTTAATTTATTAATCAAGAATTTGATTAATTTAATTAATTCTTGATTAATAAAATTAAGAATACCTTGCTTAGAGTGCTGTTATAACTTTATTTGGATAAGTAAAGCAAGAGATTGTAATATTTTAGTTATTAAATTAACTACTTTAAACATTATTAAAAAAAATAATAATTTCATTTGGTTTAAACTTTAATTCTCTGTGAAAGAGAATTTCTCTGTGTTAAAAGTGTTAATAAAGTTTTACAACTGTATTATATTGTTTTTTATGAAGCCCTTATCATCAGGTACAGTTTAAGACAAGAAATAATTATTTTTTTAAAATTTTGTTATTTAGTCGAAATTACTCCTTCTGCATATTAATAGCAATAACCTCGTATTTACATTTGATAAAAGGATGTATTATACCATTTTGAAATCTGTATTAAAAACGCATTTTTTTAAAACAGGGCTTTCATGAATTTTTTTCACCAAGTACGATTAAACTTTTACAAAAAAAAACTATTTACTACATTTCATGATAAAAATTGAAGTTGAGATTTTTTTTCCAAAAAACTACAACAGCTACTCATACGATTTACTGCATATCTATTGGTATAGTCTATGAAGAATATTATAACACCGAAAAATCGATGGATTTCATTTATTTGTAGCTGTGATATACAGAAACGCAAAGTAGTGTGAAAAAAATCGACATTTTTAAAAAAGTGACATATCTTAGGTACTACATGGAAATATTTTTTTTTTGTATTTTATTTTGAATGCCCAATAGCTCTACTATGAGGTGTTTCAGGCTTATCCATTCTTTCTGGGACACCCTGTATATATATACATATAATGTAATTAATAAAATAATAACTTTCAGCAACAATTCTTCATATTTATACACAAAACAAAAGTTATCCATTTCTCCTTGATTTAGACATCATTGCCATGCACTGCTAATTGCCGACAGGTCTACTCTATTAATCAGTTTGATGTTACTTTTCTTTTTCTCATAAATAGTTAAAGCTTCTGCAATTCTACCTCTTTTTGGATTAATTTCCATCCTTAATAATTTAGCATCATTCCATCATATATCTAATTCATTTACCTGTGCTCTCTGTGCCAAAGTTGTCATTGTTGCACCAATTTCGATATTGTATTTGTAATCTGGTAACCTCTTATGTAGCAATATCGCTGTATATTCTAGTAAAGTGAGTTGTTCATTCGTAACTTTAGAATGAAATGGAATTTCACACACTCTTGGTAGAGAATAAGGATTTAATTTATCTTTATCATTGCAGATTTTATTAAAGAGGGTGTTCATTCTACTATACTATAAGATTACTAAATATAATTAATATACAGTCGATTCTCATTATTCGCAGTAGTTACGTTCTGTAAATTCTTCGTGAATACTGAATCATTGTGCCTATAGGAAATATAGTTTGGTTCCTGCGAACCTTTCATCCCAACATTTTCATCCCTGGTTTATGTGTGTTTTTCTGTTTACAGACACCTTATTTAATGTATATTACATTACTTACAAATAATTACAGTATATGCAGTGTATAGTCTATATACACTATTATAGTTACATTTATCTTTATTTAATTTTTTAAAGTACTAACTACGTAGCTAGATAAATCTTATTTTTGATGGATAGTTGTTTGATGTTGCAAGATGTTTGATGTGGCAACTGACACATTTCTTTGTCTTTCTAAACTGCGTCAGTCTTGTATGTGTCGATTTTTGCTTCATATCTAAAATCTCGGCATAAGGAGCAAATGCGCAGGAAGTTAGGCGCCTAAATTTGAGGCTGCATTCAAGCATAGGATCACATTCTTCTGAGGGACCTCAGGATGATATGAACAGGCTTTTGGCTTATCTGAAGTCTGTGGAGTGAGCAAGAATAGCTAATGAGACTTTCCCAGCAAATTGATTCAGAGACTACATTTGGTAACAAACAACTTCTTTTATTAGTGAGAGAGAGAGTTTACATTTGTAACAATATTTTCGCCGCTCAACGGGAGTCTGCGAATATCAATTTTGTGGTTACAAATAAATTTTCGCGAATAATCGAATATGCGAATACAGAATCCACGAATAACGAGAATTGACTGTACTAATAAGTAACCTTATAGCCAATAGTTATTTTTATTTTTCTTTTAAAATGAAGGGTGACGTCATTTATGTCCAGTGTGCAAATTTTTCTGACATATCTTTCTTTTTTATTCTTATTTGATGTAGATCAATCTTTACAAATTTTTTGTCAAAGATATAATTTTGTTGGTGTAACCAGTTAGTCCAGGATGATTACAATATTAGTGTTTACAGAAAAGAGACATATCAACTTTTATTTATTAAAGCTGATGCTAAAGAACCCTGGTGTTACAAAATGGCTACCTTTTGTGCTTTTTAAAGAAGGATTAAAATGCACTGCTCCTCCCAAGACAATATAAATGAAGAACTGGAATATATAACATCTCAAAGAGTTAAACATGGTTACATCATTACAATTAAAGCCAATGAAATTTTTGTAATTATTTCAAATTATAATAAAATTACATTTTATGAATTATAGTATAATATATAAAAATGTTATCAATACTTTGATATCTGTAAGATGTTATTTTTAACAAAAATTAAAAAAAATTTTATTTCAATAATTCATCAAATATTCATTTCAAATATTTAAATATTTCTAAATTAGTTAATGTTCATTTTGAATAATGATATTTAGATAGTTTCAAAGGATTTAATTTGGCTAGTAAAATTAGGTTTATTTGATATTTAGATAGTATCAACAAATTAAAATTTTTAGATAAAATTTTTAACTTGAAAAAAATATTTTTATTGACAAAAAAAATCTAAATAAAATAGGATTTTACAATAAAATTTAGACCAATGTATGAAATTTTTCCAAAACTGGCACAAGTATTTTGAGCATTCTTTGAGTAACATATTTGAGTTTCATAATTAAATTATTTTTTATTTAAAGAATTTTCATATTTACAAAGAACATAGAATAACCTGAGATTTTTCAAAAACAATAAACTGATAAGTACTTCTTGAACTATTAAAAAATTATGCTCACCCATGATAAAATACTTAAAACTTGTTGTGTTTCCTCATCACTCAATGTAATGCAACCATCACTATAATAAAAAATTCAATTTAATTTATAACTTTTCATTTAAAATCGCATTGTAATCTATTAATTAAAGTTAATCAGAAAATACCTTGTCATATCTGTTGCTTTGCGACCCCATCGGTAACACCAAGAAGCTAAATTAGCCCAAGCTTTGGCCAGAACAGGACAATGCCCAACTGCACGTTGCAACAGTTCACCCAAAACGATTTCTGCATCATTCATCATATTATCAAATTTCAGTTCTACAAAAAGAATTTTAATATTAAAAATTCTGAATAATTAATCTAATTGTTATTAAAATAAATTCTTACCTTTATATGTTTCTTTATCATTTATATCAACCATACAGTTTACAAAACAGTTTTTATTAACTGATATATCTAATAGATTTTGAAGTGTAACTGCATTTTTCTTATTATCATGTTCTTTTAACAAATCATTAACAAGCTTTAGATCTTGTTGCAAATATTTCACAAATGTTAATAATGATCTGAAAAAATGACAATATTTCAAATTTAATAAGTAACTTACAAAACTAATAAAATAATAAATGTGTAACAAACCTTGAATTTAATCGTCTTAAGGATATTTCCTTTGAACATATATTATCAGATATATTATTTAAAGCTTCAGTTACATAATATACACTATTCAGTAATATATCTGTTGCACCTCTTGTCTCACCCCAGCTGATAATACATATAAAAAATTTAAAATTCATAATAAAAATGATTTATATTGTCATAAGAAAATGTGGCAAACCTATGTAAAAGTTTGGCTCCCTCTGATTGAAGTTTGATCAGTTTTTCAGAAGGAGTAATTTGCATCGTCATTTTAAGGCTTTCTAAAAGATGAGCAGTATCTGATAAATATGATGGTGAAAGACAATCTGTAGAAGTTGCACCTATTTTCATGCTAATATGTTGATTTTGGTTAAGAATTAGAGAAATGTTTCTGAGCAGAAGTTTTTGTGCCAATTTATAATTCTGTTGTTTTCTAGCAAGACGAGCAGCAATTAATTGAAGTTCTGATAATGTTCCTGCATAAAATAATTTAAAATTATTTTATAATTAATAATTTGTAGTTCATTTTTAGATCTTAAATATTTGAATCTAAATAACTTTTAAATATTTACTGCAACAAACCTAACTTAGAAATATACAGATTAGTACTATTTCTCATTCCTCATAAAAAACATTTTAATATATATAATGTTTTTATACACATATACTTAACTCTGAATATAATCCAATTCCTAATATTGTAATTGTAATGACAATTATGTCATCCATCTTTACAATTACAATATTTAACATTATAAATACAGTGGTGCCTTGGTTAATGATGGTCTCAGATAACAACATACTTGGTTAACAATGATGGCTATAAGAAAAACATCTCTTGGTTAACGACACAGGTTTTAATTAATGACTCCTGATTATGTGAACCTTTATCCGATCTAAATCCCGTTATTTTCTGATCTCACTCATCCACAGTGGGAAGACATTGTTGAATAGAGAACAGCCACATGGCATAGCTCAAGTAGATTTGACCAATCATAGTTAGCTGTTTACATTTTCCGTATATTTTTTTTTCTTGTAGTGTACTGCACATTATTCTTACATAAATCCGAAATCACAGGAATTTGTTGCATTGATACTCCTATGCCATAACACAGTGCATTTGATATCAGTGCAATGCAACACATATGATGTTCTGCTGCAGTCAGAGTTCATATATATGATCCGGTCATCAATGCTATTTTACAGTAATAAAAACAACAAGCAGCCTTCCTCATTTATCCTTGCAGATATTCTCTAAAGAAATTTCTGCTGGCAAATATCAAACTCTTAGCAAGAATGCATGAGAAATGCTTGTTTTACTTGTTTGCTGCTTCAGGTTTTGACTAGGAAAAATTAGAAATTCAGGACTTTGAATAAGAAATGTTTGGCATTTCAAGTTCAGCCTAGGAAATACTAGAACATCTGAAGAAATGTTTGGCATTTCAAGTTCGGCCTAGGAAATACTAGAACATCCGACAAGCGTTAGGCGTTCTCGTTTTGACTAGGAAATTCTAGTATTTCCTGAATTCGGGTTTGCCTGTAGGAAATTCTAGTATTTCCTGAATTCGGGTTTGTCCTGTAACATATACAAATTGGGAAATTCTAGTATTTCCTGAATTCGGATTTGTCCTGTAACATATATAATAAAGTATACTATTTGACCTTCAAATGATGTCTTAATGTAAATACAGTGGTACCTTGGTTAACGACAGCCTCGGATAACAATCTACTTGGTTAACAATGCAGGCTTTGGTTAACGACTCCTGATTATTTGAACTTCCAACAAAATAGAGCTCTGTAAAACAGCTTGTCATCGCATCATGTGATTTGTTAGCTCAGTTGTCAATCATTATTTTTTTATCGCAATCAATTCAAATCTGACAATATCATCATCAAAATTAATAAAATAATAACCATATAAAAATATATTTAATTAAAAATAGACACGCAACAGTTCACTAATTTTAGTTTCTTAAAGATGATTTCCAGATGATTATTATTTTAAATTATGCGAACAAAGTTACTGTTAATTTTTTTTTGTAGCAAATATAATAAATAAATGATATTTTCTATATTTTTAAGACATTTTAAATGAGTTTTATTTGCATTTTTAATATTTACTATAGTTGTAAGGAGGAGCCAGAACAAATTAATCAATTTTTCAATTAAATCTTACGGGAAATCGTACCTTGGAAAATGACAGTTTTGGTTAACAACAGTAATCCTGGAACGGATTACCATCATTAACCAAGGTATCACTGTACTTAATTTTTTATTTTTTCAATGTTTTTTGACTCTCATGTATCAAAATGGAAATGACGTCACAAAACTCGTGTGTTATATCTTTTAAATGGAGTCTCAAATCAAAAAAAAAATGCAACTGGTTATATATTACTTGACACCTGCAAGTGGTGTGATGTCGCAGTTTCGGATTCCATTAGAAAGAAAAAAAAGTCTATCGGAGATCCTATAGTTCATATAGACAATAAATCTGCGAGTGTGTATCGCTGTTCATTCGCCATCAAAAGGCAAAATCAAATCTCGATGAAGAAAACCATTCTTTTAAAAGAGGTCGATGCAAGAAAAAGGTTGGGAATCCCTGATATAGACAATAAATCGGCAAGTGAGTGTCACTCACTGTTCGTTTGCCATCAAAAGGCAAAATCAAATTTTATCTGTATAATAATCGTTGAATCTATAAGATGCTAATCAGTATTTAAGAAGCCGCTAATCAGTGTTTACGGGTTCGTTTGTCAAAAAACTCCGAAGTGAGCTCAATTGTTTTTCTAATGAAGATTGATAATTAAAAACTTTTTCCACGAACTTCCGATCTAATTGTCCTTCTGGTGAGATTGATAATTAAAAACTGTTTTCATGAATTATTAATGTTAATAGCTCAATTGTCCTTTTGATGAAGATTGATAATTAAAAACTGTTTCCACGAACAATTCATTTTATTAATGTTAATTTTTTTGTAGCAAATATAATAAATAAATGATATTTTCCATATTTTTAGGACATTTTAAATGAGTTTTATCTGCATTTTTAATATTTACTATGGTTGTGGGAAGGAGCCGGAACGAATTAATCAATTTTCAATTAAATCCTATGGGGAATTGCGCCTTGGATAATGACGGTAATCCTGGAACAGATTATTGTCGTTAACCAGGGTACCACTGTATTTATTTTCTTCTATTGACCGTTTATTGGTCAAAAAACTCCAAAGTGAGCCCAATTGTCCTTCTGGTGAAGATTGATAATTAAAAGCTATTTCCACGAACAATTCATATGTTAATTTTTTTGTAGCAAATATAATAAATAAATGATATTTTCCATATATTTTAAGGACATTTTAAATGAGTTTTATCTGCATTTTTAATATTTACTATGGTAGTGGGAAGAGCCAGAACGAATTAATCAATTTTCAATTAAATCCTATGGGAAATAGCACTTTGGATAATGACGGTAACCCTGGAATGGAGAAACAGATTACTGTCCTGTTGTTAAACAAGGTACCACTGATATATATATATTCCAAGAAGCATATAACTCTTGAATTATTTTATAAAAATCAAAGTTATTTAAAATTTCAAAAAGAAATTGTTTAATAGTCTTTGTATGTTAAAAATAATATTTATTCATTATAGAATTCCTTTAGTTGCAAATATAATATGTGCCTGAGACTTATATATAAATTGAAAAGTAAAGCTTAAAATTTACTTTTACATCAAACACATTGTGAATACTTCTTACACAATAAACTATATATAACTTTGTTATTTTAACAAAAATAATGAGATAAAAATGAAATAAAAAGGAAAAAAAAATTAGATATCCATTATCATCTTATATTGGGGTTTCTGAAATAAATATAATTGAATAAGGTAAGAATTTTTAAACTCTGGCATCTTGAAATGCTATGCTTACACACAAAATAACTGACATTGTGTTATATAATATTTATATATAATAATAGCAAAACAGTTAACAACAATTATAAACACAATGATACAAAAAACAATTATAAAATACAAAGATTTGTTTTCTTTCTCAGTGATGTAAATATTTTAGTAGTATCTAACTATGAAAGAAGTAAAATTATGCTCTCTGAAAAGTTCAAAATAAAATTCTTAAATTTTTTGATAAGATTTTACTCTAGCAATGCTGATCAAATGAATAAATCACATGTTTATCTAGTAGTAGTAGTAAAAAAGGGAGGAACCTACCCAGCCCAAGCACCGCGACAAACAATGGTCTATTGTGCACTTATTTTTAGGACATTTTAAATGAGTTTAATCTGCATTTTTAATACTTACTATGGTTGTGGGAAGAAGCCAGAACAAATTAACCAATTTTCAATTAAATCCTATGCGAAATCGCGCCTTGGATAATGACGGTAATCCTGGAATGGCTTACTGTCGTTAACCAAGATACCACTGTATTCCTAAAATAAATTTTCTCCAATTCAACAGTGAGGTTAACATATTAAAAAAATTTTAATCATATCATTGTTTAGTAATGTAATAAGAATATACAAATTAATTAACATACATATAATTATATAGAATGTATTAAAAATTTTTTTAATATTAAAATAGAGAAGCAATAATATAAATTTAGAAAATAGATATTCAAGTATCACAAATATAATGATATATTATTTTGTGTATATATATATTTTCCTGATTGCTTTTTATATTCAATTTTTATTTAAATTTATTTTTCAATTACAGTGAAAAACAGATTTTACATATATTCCATGGAAAAGAATCAAAAGAAATATGGCCAAAAATAAAAATTTTGTTAGAACAATTATTTCCAAAATAACTAAAAAGTTGCTATTTTTGTAGTAATAATAGTTTAGATATTTAAAATTTAATGATGAATAATTGTTTTATCAAAAGTTTTAGTCAAATTAGATACACAATATGAGATTATTGTTAGAATTACTTTTAGATTATAATCTGAAAAAACTGATCATGTTATAACTAGGAAAAATTTTTATATTGTCATCTTGCTGTTCATTATAATTGTGTCCTTTCCTTATTTGGGAAAGTTAAAAGCTTCATTCCAAAATTAGAATATTTTTTCAGTTTTAATGTTTTTTTTTAATATTGGGTTTTTATATATGATATAATACTTTAATTTTTATTAAAATGTAGAGTATATGATATTTATAGGTTTTGTTTTTGTAAGAAATAAATAAAATTTTAAATCAAAGAAATATGATCAAAATTTTAACAGATGTGTTTACTGAAGAAGTTGGAATATTGTTTTATCATTCAAATGTGACAGTCCATATTTGAAAAAATTTTATTTTGGAAATGATTTTTTTTTTCCAATTTTACTACTATTTTATTTAATTATTATTGTTATATTATTAAGTGCACTGTATAAAAATTGTATTGTTGTTTTGTTATTAAGACAAAAAATTATATAAATTTCAATTATCAATGCTGGATTTGACTGTTAGCTAGGAATTACCAGTTAAATCCAGACACAGTTTTTAAAATCTTAATTTCAATATACTTTTTGACATTAAGAAAATGTTTAACATTAAAAACTGTGAAATAAAGATAATTGGCATGAATAGCAAATATATAAATGATGTTTTTAATTTGAGATGTTAAAGACTAATTTTCCTAAATATTAATAGACTGTAATTAAACTGTGAAAAATTTTGCTCTCTCATAGGCATAAATTAATTTTTTTCAAGCCTCTCTATATTTTGTAGTGAAATACTCTTGTTTCTGTTTTT
The DNA here is from genome assembly GCA_000484575.1 of Olivierus martensii. Lineage (NCBI taxonomy): Eukaryota > Metazoa > Arthropoda > Arachnida > Scorpiones > Buthidae > Olivierus > Olivierus martensii. The sequence goes on along the minus strand of AYEL01059160.1, from coordinate 24,611 downwards.
CAAGATTTAAATGAAAAATCTATCAGGAAAGTTTTAATTATTTATAAGCTAGAAATGTCTAAAATAGTTTTCCTACTAAATTATTTATTATTAAAAATCAGATAATCTTTCAAGAATGAGGATCAGACAATGATGTCAGATGATCTTTCAAATGCCAGTAAAGTTTATATCATCAGAAAAACATCAATTTTTTCCCCCCTTAAACTTCCAATGCTATACCATCTCAAATTTAAAACATGATAAACTGTGAAAATGTTTATGCAATTTTCTAATAATGAAATTATTTTTGAGAATTAAAAAATTCAATTATTAATGCTAGAATATATATCTGGTTACCAAAATAAATTAGCAAATTTTTGTTAAACACAAATATCAACAGTATTTCACACAAAATCTATATTCTGAATAACTTATAATTTTTGCATTAATGAAATGAATTTATTTGGAATTAGCTTTTGAATTGTTATTTCAGAATTTATTTTCATTTTTGTAGACAATTCATAAAATTATGTATTTCTTAAAAACAATTCAATTTATACAACGTACTTAATATGTTTAAAAGAAAATTTTGAGTGAGATTTTTCTTAATGGAATGTTTATATTATATAATTTTTCAGTTTTTACCTGAAAATTAAATTTTCATAGTATTAATTCTAAAAAAAAATATATTTTTAAAATATTTTTCTGTTCTCAACTTATGTATCTGTTATTGTATAAAAAAATTTATATTTGAAGAAAAGACTCTTTTCTTTTGAAACTTTTATTATACATCATTAATCTCCCAATGAAGATAAAGCAGCATTTAATGAATCAGCCAATTTGTTTGCTACTTTCTCTGTAAAAGAAAAAAATATGAGTAAATATTTATAAAAAAAAAAATTTATCATAAATTGTTCTATTTAAAATGGTTAGAGAATTTGTGATTGATGCTCTCAAATTGCATAATTTATTGACATGAAATTAAAGTAAATATAGCTTTAATTTAATTTTATATATAGTGAATTATTATTTTCCAGATTATATTCAAGATATTATTTATATCTATAAGAATTTTTTTAAAATCCAACAGAGATTATAGTTATCTAGAAATTTCTATACTTTCTAAGAGTTATGCAATTTTCTGATCTTTTCTACTGAATAATAAATACAATAAACTCTCATATATGGCAGCTATGTTACCATAAGATTACTGGATCTTCAAATGTTTTGGATAATAGGTAGATATATAATCACATAAACTATATATATATATTAAAAACAAAAATGTATGTAGCATAATTTAATGACTATTATTACAACCTCAAGAATTTATCAAATTGGAGATCTTAAAACAATATATGATAAACTACTGAAATATCTTTATATATATATTGTATGTTCAAACTAAGAATACAGGTAGTCCTCAACTTACGACTGCTTCAATTTATAGCTATTTGTACTTATGATGGTGATATAATCAGTAAATCCATGATTTGTCATTTCAAGTCCTGTAAATGGTCTGATATATATGGAACGCATTCTTTTTGTGTTATGTTTATTAGGACATTATACATTTAATAGCAAAAAATCCATAAATTTTGAGCATTGACAACTTATGACAGTGTCAGTTAAAACAGAACCTTGTTGTAAGTTGAAGGCTATATGTATATTCATTCCTTGAATTAAAAAACAAATTTGTTTTTTATGTTATGTATGTTTTTACATACACACACTATAAATATAATCATTAGGCCCAATTTTAGTAATTACATGATATATTGATTAATGCTGTCATCTATATCTTTAATGGAGAAGAAATTAAGATATGTTCTAGCAGAAAGCATGCAGCCGAGCTAAATCTTGGAATTTCAATGCTTGAGAGAAATGAATATACAGTACTTAAATTTGTCAGATAATACAAAAATTGACTTTGAGCAAACAATAGCACATGTGTATTACAGATGGATAAACTATGACTGTTAAGCTTAATATAAATACTATGCTGATATGAAATCTATCAGTAATATCATAATAGTAAATTTTCAACCATTAAATATAGATAAAACCCAAATCAAAAACCATTAAAATAGAATAATTTAAAAATAATTTTACATAAATAATGCATAAAACTACAAAAAGTGAATGCTGAATGCAAGAAAATATTAAGAAAAATTTTCAATATGTTGGAATCTTGACTTATTTCATGAATGTTTCACTAATATATTGATTTAATTACCTCAGTAAAAACATTTTTTCCCAGAAAATGAATTCCATAAAGTCATCTTCAACAAAAAGGCACATCACACTATTAAACTTTACAATTTTTAATTAATTATAATAAAAATCCTGTTAAAATCAATCTGAATAAATCAAAAATTTACATTAAAATATAGAGTTGGAAAGACTAATATTAATGATGAAACAAAGGATGGCCCAAAGCAAAAAAAATCCTCAAATGAGAAAGAGAGAGAATGTCACAAACACTTATAAAACAGGCTAACTGATGCACTTTTTTAATATATACTATTACATAAATGAAATACAAAAAATTTGTTTATATTCTGCCATACTAAAAATCAGACTCCTCTATTTCAAATAAGGCTAATTAACAACTGGCCTACTTTTTCTCATTTATGTTGCAGTCAGAGCCGGATTTGCATTTTTGGGGGCCCTAGGACAAGCAAGTCTTTTGATGCCCCTAAAAATTCAAATCAGCTACGTCTAATTTTAAAGGTTCCTTATAACTTAGAAAGTAAAATTTTAAAGGTTCCTTATATCTAGCAATTTAATAAAAACCTGTTTTTTCTTATTAAAAGTTTATAAAAGTTGAAAACTGATTGATAGTTTTGGGTCCCCTAGGACTCAGCCTATAGGTAAATCTGGCCCTGGTTGCAGTATACATTGGAAATAGGATAATAATAGTTTGTACAAACTTTTCTTATATTCCAATTTTCAAGAAAATTGAATTTATATAAATTATAAATCAATGTTATTGAATGGCAGATAGCAATAATTAAAAAGGGCATGTTTGCCAAAAGATCAGAAATGTGTATAAATATGACAAATTTTCAGCATATAGGTCATTCCCAGTTTCTGAGATTAAAATGTTTTTGAAAATACTCATAAATCAGAGACAAAATGGAAAAATTACCCATTTCTGAGCCCCAAAAATGTCACTCATTTTTCATTGAAATATCTTGACATATTATTTAGTTACATAAATGATGACAAAATTATATCAATAAACAGTGTTAATTTTTTTATAAGGTAATTTTTCTTAAGTCATATTAAATATGTCGACTACTGCATAGAAGTGAGCACACTGCATAGTAAAACTATCTTTTAAATCTTAAGGATATGGGATTCAATTCCAGGTTCCACATTTCCACATTTCATTTTGAAGATCTGTCAGCCAACCTCAGAATGGAAAACAGCTTTAATCAGATCGAAAGAAAAATGTCATCAATAAGATATCTGTTATTGTTTAGTAATTTCAATAAATTATTCTCTACATAAAGATAACCACAATAATTCATTAAGAATTATTGTAGCATGATGCAATATGATTTCTCATTTTATGATGCTTTCCAGTCTACTGCCATCAGCTAGATAGCTGCATGGTAAAGCATTCACTCACTACCTTGGAAGACTGGACTCAAATCCAGATCCTACACCCCCACATTTTCAAGAGAGGATCAAGCATTGTCTGCTGAATCCCAACCTTCAACATTCTGATTGATCAGCCAATGATGTGATCTAAACGTGGCCTCTGCCAAATACAGTACAATATATCCCATGTGCTATAAGATGGCATAACAAAATTTACTTACTTACTTAATTTATCCTATTGTCAGCTATCCCTGAAAATTGACAGTGCATATCAGTAGCAACCATGGGCACTAATATTCGTAGTAAGATGGAGCATCAGTTGAAAGATTTAGTTCAATGAGCCATGACTTCTTCTGAAATACAGGGTGTCTGAAAAGGTATTAAAAGTTTATAAAAGTTGAAAACTGATTGATAGTTTTGGGGCCCCTAGAATCACGGGACCCTAGGACTCGGTAAATCCAGCCCTGATTACATCCACTTTATTATAATAAACTTAACAACTGCAAAAATACAGGAATTAGACATACTGCTTTCTATATATCAGAACATTGCTCATGAATTCAAACCTATTTGAATAACATTGATTAATCACTGTATTTACTGATAACATCACTGTCATAAAATGAAGATGTTGTAAGTCAAGGACTATCTATACTTGTCATCCATTTTGTAGTAAAAAGTATAGTTGTGTATGTACTCCTATTGTTTCTTAGAAATCTTGCTGAAATGTTTTTTTCTTTATCGTAGTCAGGAATGGTTTTTATTACTAATTCTAATTGGATAGCAGTTTCTTTCCATCAGAGTAAATTTATCTCCTTTGAAATTTTAATTTTAAATACAATGAGATCATCTGCTGTTATTAGATGAAGTTTTGTCATATATTTTTTTGCAATTATATAAATAATAAATTAACATAAAGAAGAAAAATCAATAAATGTTGATATTTTTATGCATTTAATGTAATTTCTAAAATTTGTTTGTTACTCAATATTTTTGTTAGAATTATAATTATCTATTTGATATTATGTAAATATTCCTTTTTATTTCAAATTTAGTATTTTTATATTTTTGATTTTTGCATTGTCTGTAAGAAAAATAAAACATTTGATATTTTACCTCTATCCACAACATTCTCTTAATACTGCTTCTGTTGTTCTTCAGATCCTTTTACTTCAAGGTCAAATTTCAACTGCATTGATAATGAGACAGAATATCAATGATAAATGATTTATAAGTTAGTATGTGAGGGCCAGGCCCTCGAAGGTTCGGGACCCCAACCCCCACATTCGTCGGCTCCCGCTGGTCTACCATAATCTTGATATGTATTTAATTCCAGGTCTCTCAAGTCTTTCAAAAAAGAGGCAACCGATTCCATTTAACAAAATTAATTTTCTTTATTAATCATTAACTCAATATTAAAATTTAGTATACATAACCTACAAACAAACAACAGTTCCTCTGCCGATATTCCAACACCAAGTCCAACAAAATCCAACTGGCTTACTTCCAGGCGAAAACATTCCACAAATAGACGAAGACTCCAACAAACACCAGAGACGATACCAGAACACAAATACTAACAGCCGACACAGTCATTAGAGGAACTCCAATGAAAATGCCACCACCAGTTCTTATACTTATCACATTTACATAAAATCAGTGTTCCATTATAAACACAAAATCAAATAATAAATTATTTGTTTAAATATTAGTTGAAACCTCTTGATTATTATTATTCACCAATAAATTGTCCAGGATTAACTAAATCCACTTATTAGAACACTTCAGACCCTCACTAAACAACGAACACTTCATCCAATATGGCGACGAACGTACAAACCCACCTCCTCAACAAAAATTAGTATTATTGTTGTTTTATTTTTTTCTCTGTCCTCACAAAATATAAGCAATATTTACATAATAATTAGACATTATTACATTTTTAATACAGGTATCCCTCCTATAACACTGCTTCCTACAATACAATTTTGCTCTAACACGATTTGAAAATTACAGAAACCCTCATATAACATGGTACTTCTACAATACGATTTTTACTTAACCTTATAGATGAATAGAGGATAATATTTTACTGATACTGTCTCCTGATGGTTGCTTTTGACAAAAAAAGGAATTTTTTTTAGGAAATCCATGAAAGTATTACATAAATTGTAATATTTCAAAAAGATTTAAATATTTTCATTTGTAACATTTCCTATGCAGAGCCAGATTTGCATTTTTGGGGGCCCTAGGAAGATGAGCCGGATTTGCATTTTTAGGGGCCCTAGAACGAGCAAGGCTTTGGGGTAGCTGGATTTGCATTTTTGGGGGCCCTAGGACAAGCAAGCCTTTGGGGTAAAAATTCAAATCAGCTACATCTAATTTTAAAGGCTCCTTATAACTTAAATCAGCTACGTCTAATTTTAAAGGCTCCTTATAACTTATAAGGAACTTTGGGGGCCCTAGGACGAGCAAGGCTTTGGGGCCCCTAAAAATTCAAATCAACCTAGGACGAGTAAGGCTTTGGGGCCCCTAAAAATTCAAATCAGCTACACCTAGGACGAGCAAGGTTTTGGAGCCCCTAAAAATTCAAATCAGCTACGTTAATTTTAAAGGCTCCTTATAACTTATAAGGAACCTTTAAAATTTTACTATCTTTAAAGGCTCCTTATAACTTATAAGGAACCTTTAAAATTTTACTTTCTATCTAGCACTTTTAATAAGAAAAAATGGGTTTTTATTAAAGTTTATAAAAGTTGAAAACTGATTGATAGTTTTTGGACCCCTAGAATCGCAGGGCCCTAGGACGCAGCCTAGTTGGCCTATAGGTAAAGCCAGCCCTGAGTAATACCTTGTAGTTATGTAATAGGTGGGACTGGGAAGCATAATGTAAGTCGGGATACCTACAGATTCACAAATCTAATTTCAGGTACATATGTATTATGTTCTTAACTGGCTTTTTATTACTAAGAAAACAATAGATTATAAAATTTTATAATTTATTGTAATTAAAGACTCTTAATTAACAAATCAGCAAACAAAATATATATATATACATATATATGCACTATGTAACTGTGAAATAAACAAATGAGCGAGGGGACAGGATGAGAAGTTACATATCTCCAAATTTATCTAAGTCGGGGTATTACTGTATAGCAGGGATCGGCAACATGGCACCCACGGGCACCATGTCGCCCTCGGCACATTTCAGATGCATTTACACTAGAAAGCATCTGAAATGCATTTGCATTTCAAATATTGTACACATATATGCATATGCAAAATATATGCACACACATTTCATTATGCATGCCTATGCATAAAGTTCCCATTAAATTTATGCATAGAATAACAATTACTTGTTTTGTAATTTTATTTAATTTGATTTTGTGTTATTTTATGTACATACTTTTAATTTTGATTTTTTGGTTATTGTGTGCTTGTATAATCTTTAATATAAATAATAATTATGTCTTGAAATCCAAATGAATCTAATCAACTTGCCAAATTTAACCCTTGCCTTATGTCTTGAAATATGTATTTGTTTATTTATTACAATATTGTGATTAGAAAATTAAATTTGTAATTTGATTTTCTTATTAAAAGTTTATAAAAGTTGAAAATTGATTGATAATTTTGGGGCCCCTAGAATTACGGGGCCCTAAGACGCGGCCTAGTCGACCTATTGGCCCCTGACTATAAATAACAAATGTGATAGGGAAGGACAATATATTGGGGGCACTTTGAGAAGCTTAAGCATTAGGATTACAGAGAAAATAAAAAAGATATTATGAATGGAAACCTGGGCACAGATTTTGCTAGATGATTCTATGCAGTGCCATTAGATATAAAATGAGACAGAGCTAAAATCATCAGTAGTGTATAAAATATAGATGAAATAAGAATGGCAGAGATTTTCCAGAAAGATAAGGATGCAAATAACATATATCTGATTAATGACAATATGCCTGAATCAATCCCCACCCCTTGGAAATGGTTAGCCCAAAGCTGTTGTTAGCTTGAGTTTGTATATGTAATATGCTTTATGTATCATAATTTAGGCTTAATGAGTTTGCATTCATTTTGTTTTATTTTATTTTATTCAAATTTAAAAATATTATTATTATTAATTATTATAATTTTTACATATTTTACGTTCACATTATATATGTTGTTATGGTTAGTGTTACATTTTCTGTATTGTTACTATGGCTATCACTCTAAAAGATAACAAACAATCTATATTTAAATTGTTCTGGAACAATTCTGAGTTTTGTATGTAAGAACTTTGTATTTATGTGTAACTGTTGAAGATGGCTTTTTAAAGCTGAAAGTGCTTCAGATTTATAATACTTTATAAGTAAAATAATTGTTTTGTCTAAACTGAGCTTATTTAAATGTATTACAGCAAGATAGCTATAATATATTACAACATGACATAATAGAAAATATATTAATATAAAATAAATACAACATAAATATAAAATATACAGTAGGTTAATTATTTATAAAAAATTATTGAAAAGAATAAAAATTTAAGGGTTGGCAGGAAACAAAACAAATCCTATCTAGATATTCATTGGGATGAAGTGAAGTTATTTTCAGATGTTCAACATAATGAGAAAATTAGAATGGCAGAACCATTTCAGATTATAAATTATGTAAGAAATCATTGTCATTAATGAAGCAATTTCAGAAAAGATCTTGGCACCTAGTTCTCTCTCATTAAGCATACTAATAGGCATTAATCTTTTTCAATATTTTGAATTCATACCATTTTTTACTATATGATGATGTGCTCTATTTGTTTTGTTTCCCATTAACCTCTAAATTTTTATTCTTGCCAATAATTTTTTATAAATCATTAACCTATTGAATATATTATATTTATGCTATATTTACATTATATTTATGTATTTCCTAGTACATTATATTTTGTAACTACTTTCCTGAAATTTTTAATATTTTATTTATGTAATTATATTATTATTTTTATGTTCAGTTGATATAGTGTTTGGTTACATAATAATAAATATTATTTCTAGAACTAAAAATTTTAAAATCTGTTCTAAACATTTTATTATTCTTTTGTATTTTAAAATATTATTTTAATCATATTTTAATTTATGTTTTTTAAAGTATTACATTAATTCTAAGGATATCAACTTTTTCTTATATTTTACTTCATGTACAGAACATGTTATCCATTATTTAAAGTTTTCTAAAATTCGATTTTGTAGTTCCAATATTTGATTGTGCATCATTTTGCATCACTGATGATGGCTAATCAGTAGTTGAAAATGCTGCATTTAATTAAATATTATTTATTGTTAAAAATGCTGTCCTTTTATGTTCTATTATTTGCCTAAGGTTTAAAGCAGTTTTCTTCTTGTAAGTTTTAATTAGAGTGAGATATTTTTTAAATACGAGAATTGACATTATTTATCAATATTACATTAATTCATTATAAGATATAGCGTTTTAACAAGCAAATACTAAATATATTTAAAAATAAAATTTTTTAGGTTGTGGTGGTAAACTCACCAAAGAAATTGGTTCAATTAAGTCTCCAAACTATCCTCATTTTTATCCATTAAATACATCATGCATTTGGTATATATCTGTTCCAATAGGTAAAAGAATTTTATTCCGTGTAGAAGACTTTGATTTAGAAGGTGGTATTGACTGTTCTTATGATTTTCTAAAGGTAAAATAATTTTAAGATTTTATTGATTATCATAATTAAATATTTATTAATAAAGAATATCACATTTATTATCAAATAGTTAAATATTTATTGGCTTAATTATGTATTCTTTTTTTAATTTTTTATTTATCAACTTATAATAATGAATTAATATTAAAATGGAAATGCACGAAAGATATTGAAATATATATTAAAAATTTATTTAAAATTATCACACTTCAGAAATTAGTTTTGAGATGTTGATAGTATAAGTCTGTTTTCTGTAATTTGAAATATCATATGACTTTCGTAACTGAAAATTTATTTTAGTTGCAATAGATATAAGATATTTGAGATCTTAAAATTTGGAGATCTCAAAAAATTTGAAATTATTAATTACTATATTTGTTGGTTCATAAGATACTGCAATATGAAAGAGATGCCCTATGAGACAAAACAAACTAGCACTAGATAGAAAATACTTTATTACAGTTAAAGGAACATTTTCAACCATTGACAACTGGTTACTTCAGCTTACAATCTAAAGTTTCAAATAACTATTACATAGAGAACTGAGACAATTTCTTATGTTGTTTATTTACATTTGTACATTGTTACAAAAAACTGTTAAGAAACTGTGAAAACAATTATTGATCTGTTATTTATTTTCAAGATTATTGGGTTAGAAAGCAGAATTATGCTAAAGGATTATGTTATATTTTGTGACAAAATCAAATACACATTAGTTGGTTAATAAGGATCATATGGGTTGCATCAATTGATACAAAAACCTGTAGGGAAAATTATTATTAACTGTAACAAAAATTGAAAAAATTAAATAAAAATGACAATAAAAATAAAAGTGTGATGATAAATAAAATCAAATAAAAATACATTAATTAATATTAGAAGCTTACAAAATTAATAAAAATAAAAAGTAAGGTGTGGTTAATGATAACAACTAATAAGCATATGTGCTTATACAAAACTGATACAATAATATACAGCAATTAAATAATTTCCAGAAAAGAATGCATTTTAAAAAATGTATTATGACTTAGCCAAGTTGCCAGCATGGATAAGATATGAATTGATGATATTTAATATATATATATATATATACATCGAGATCTATAATTACATCAACTTGAAAGTGTTCTTGCCAAGGAGAGTGAATATAATTTTTGCGCGACACCTTCAAGATGTATTACAGTAAACTCCCGTATAACGTGCTCTCTTATAACACGAATTCATATAATGAAATCGTTCTTCTAAAACACGAATTCGTGCAAGTTTACATCTTGAAAGTGTCGCGCAAGACATTGTCCCTTTCAAGATGGCACGTTAGAAGCCATCTTGAAAAAGTACTTACCATAACGAAGTATCGATACCTGTGCGCGACGCACAGGTATCGATACTTCGTTATGGTAAGTACTTTTTCATATAGCTACTTATCGGTTCCGTTTTCGCGATTAATTTGTATACCGATTTACTACTAGTAATATGACTAAAAATATTATGCAAAAATAGAAATAAATATTATGCAAAAATCTCGGATTCCGTGAAAAGCAGAATCTTGCCGAAAAAAAAATCAAAAGATGACTAAAATGCATAATGTTTATAGTATATCGTTATTAAATTCTATCTGAAGTGATGGCAGTAATCGCTGACTGACTCTTATTGCAGAAATCATTACGGAAAAAATTTAACTTACTGTAGCTTTCGTTCTACGTTAGATATTATTAATCTGACAATTATAATCGAGAAAAGTATTCAATACGGTATGGAGTGCCAAATTTGAAGTTTCAAATTCAGTTAATAAAAGAATTAGAGCAGTCTGAAAATATTAAAAATCTGCGAAAAAGAGTCGTTTTTCTTCTCATCCTCTGCCAACATCTCAAGATTGCTTCCTTCAACCGATTACAGATGTAATTTGGAATGTAGATTTTTTTTAGATTACTTGAAGTCTCCTGAATAATTTCAGCACAGTAGAGTGAAAAGAAAGGGGAGAAGTAGAGGATCTCTTCTCCGTAAACACCTCTTTAGACGGCAATGTCTAATCGCTTTTTGATCAAATTTAGAAATCATAAACTGCTTTTTTTAGTATCCCTTCTAAAAGTCTTGAACCAATAGGACTAAAATTAATAGATGGAGAATCTGTAGAGGTGTCTTCTCTAAAAACACCTCTATAGATCACATTGTTCAACCCACTTTTATCAAATCGAGAATGTAAATGTTACTAATAATAATTTACAATTTTCAGAAAATCTTAAAATTCTTTTCCTATAATAGACTAAAAGGAAAGGAATACGGAGTCGTTTTATTGTGAACTGTTCCATAGGTTGCATCATTCAACCTATTTCGATCAAAGTTAGTACTGTATATTGATGTTTCCTAAAAAAATTGATTTAATTGGATTAAAAATAAAGAATATATTGCAATATTTAGTAATGTATTAACCAATTTGTATAAAAATATATTTCTCAAAAAACAATTTTCATCTGCAAAATGAATGATATCCAATCAAAAACATCTAATATGTGAAAATAAAATTAATACAATGCTAAGAAATTAGGATTTTTGTTACAATTTAGATATAGTTACTTGGTTGATGATTAACAAAAAAAAAGCAATCAATTAAAGTAAATTTTTATGAAATATCCTAATTTCTTAGTATATTTGATTTACTTTTTACATATCAGATGTTTTTTATTGATAGTATTATAAACTGTAGTAATTGGTCAATTAAATATGCAAGGTTTTAGATAACCAAAATTACTTTTTTAATAATAAATTGAGCACAGATATAGTGACCAATAAAGACTATTTTCTTAACGAAAGAAATCTAAAATATTCAACAGTTAAGTAAACAGAATGATATCAAATATCTCTTTATCATGAATGAAAATGAAACCAAAATCTGGGAAAGAAAATACCGTACAAAATTCAACAGTATATTTCGATTTCTTGGATTTCTGTATTCAAATAACTTAAAATTTTTTTTAATTAAATATTTTTTTTTACGCCCATTTTACTTATAAATATTAAAAAACCAAAAATTCTAAATATCTTAAGTAGAAAAATAAATTGATTTCTCAAAAATTTTTTCCATTTAGATTTTAGTGTGATACTAAAACTAAATGTCGAAATAAATCCTTCATTATTCATATATTTTTATTCTAATTTAATGTTGATAATTAAAAATACTTGTTAACTTTGAGTATGAATTTTATACTAATGAGATATTTTCTAAAGAGCGTACTTAAATCAGTCTTACACTTCCTAATGAGATGTCTAGAGGGTACTGATGGAGAGTTTATAGCTTATTCATGTCCTGCATCTATCGAAGGTGTTTTTTTGTCAAAGAACTTTTGCTTTTCAAAAGTGACTTCGTGATATTACGCGAAAAATTTATAATTTTTTATATAATTGTTTGTTTTTCCAGTCTAGATAGATGAAATGTTAATTTGAATACCATGCTATATTGAATGTATAGTGCAGCTTATAATAGAAGGTAAAATGAGATGATGAAAGAATGGCAGTTTTTAAAAATACCATGCTATATTGAATGTATAGTGCAGCTTATAATAGAAGGTAAAATGAGATGATGGAAGTATGGCAGTTTTTAAAATTATATCTATTATATCTTTTAAATATTAAAAAAAAATCAGTTTTATAAAAATTATTATTTCTCATACTGTAAAGAATAAAAAGAAAGAATTCGTAAATATTAAGAAATACTATTATAACTAGCTTTAAAATAATTAATGAATATTTCAAATTAATTAAATAATTCATAAACGAGGACTATGATGAAAAGATTCATGAATTTGTTCAACATCATCAGAGCTTCTGCTAGGTTGACCAGATTTCACTTTTGATAAAATGCTACCTGTTGTCATAAATCTCTTGTCATTCATAAATTGTCAGTCTTGAAGATGGATTTCGATCATATGCAGCCCAAAATTTACGTTGTACCTGCGTTGAAGATTTTAATTTGATAAATCATACTACAACTGGCACTATTTCCTGTGGTGAAGCTACTTTGAGAAGAGACCTACATTTGGCACCATCATGGGTGCCATATAGTGTCACTTCATTTAAAAAAAACTTTGATACTTTCTTTATTGAATGCAAAAAATTGTAAGTGCACATTCTTCTTTGTATCTTTTTAATAATTTTCTAAAAGTGTAAAGATACTTTTTGGACACTCTGTATAAAGGTGGGTACAGATTGGCCGAACCGCACCTGTATTGTAATGGTGCGATACAGGTTCGCAGAAATAACAACACTACGAACCTGTCACGCATCTCCAGCGAACTGCAATAAGAGGCGATCTAGTGGCGAACACGTAGCGTACTTATTGGTGTTTATACACAACGAATAGGATGGATTCCGATGAAGCATTAGCTTTTTATTGTCAGTGGGTTGTTTGCTAGTAATGGCTAATTTAAAAAAAAGAAGAAATACTCGAAGATGGTGGCGAACAAAATTATTTAACAATAGGCACGGGTCAGAGCTTCTGAGAGATTTAAAGTTCCAAGAAGTCAGCGGCAAGTTTTCTAAAAAAAACCAAAAGTTTTCTAAAAAATAAAACAATATATTGACTGTATCATAGGCAAAAATGGGCCTAAACAACTCTTACCCATAGTAATCAAAATTAATAAATAAAACATGTTTATCTTGGAATTCATAGTTCGCAGAACTTGCACAAACTTGTTTTGAACACGTCCACACTGCACCTGCAAATCTCCTTTGTGATCGTCGAAAAACCGACAGAGAATGGATCACGGCAACAATAGGCTCTGAGAGATTTAAAGTTCCAAGAAGTCAGCGGCAAGTTTTCTAAAAAAAACCAAAAGTTTTCTAAAAAATAAAACAATATATTGACTGTATCATAGGCCAAAAATGGGCCTAAACAACCCCTACCCATAGTAATCGAAATTAATAAATAAAACGTGTTTATCTTGGAATCGTGAGATGTTCGTTGGTGGTACACGGCGTTAAAAATATACGTCCTAAGTGAGCGCGAACCTGTATCGCACCGTTACAATACAGGTGCGGTTCAGCCAATCTGTACCGACCTTAAGGATTTCAGACAAAGTGAATCCAAAAATTCAGGTTGTAAGGTAATGTTATATCATACAGTCATCTATTTGACAGTGGAGAACTGAAAGACTGACAGCTGAGCAGAAACCCTCGTATAAATTTTGAAAATTGAAATCCAGATTCAATTCCGCTTCTATGGGCAAAAAGCCAAAACCACTTCACATGATGAATTGGGCTGATTGATTAAAATTTGACAGAATATACCTCACATATGGAGGAAAAAACATTCCAAATTTTTAAATATTTATTTAAAATTTGAACTGTTCTATATATTGCTTCTCATTAACAAGGAATACCTTACTTGAATTTGAAACTTTCACTCATTATGAATTTCCTGTAAAATTGGATAAAGGCTTGTAAATTGAATATTGGTACAAATTATATTTGCTTGTAAAATCAGAATATCTCATATCATTAGTCTCATAAACTTGGACTGATTTGTATTTTCAAATGATTACTAAAATCAGTATGAAATATGGATAATGTATAAATAAATAAAATAATTAAATAATGAAATGATTAAATATCAAATTTCCAGACATCAGTTTTATGCAAATTGCACATATTTTGAAACTTTATAAAAAAATAATGTTATCTACAGATATAATTCATTTTGGAATTTAATATTCCAATGAAATAATTTTTAAAAAGTTCAATAAAATTTTTTTAATTTTTTGGTTATGCTGTGACAATTAGAACAGAGGCATTATCGTGATATTTTCAATGTTTTATACTTAATTAACCTGTTGCGTACTATTAATGTGATATGACACTCAAGATCATTTACCGGAAACATCCTATTAGAGGATATTAAACTACAATTTTATGGGTTTTATTTGCATTAATGCAAATTTATTGTTTATTTGTGTTTCGTATTGAAAATACAGGTATTCTAGTTACAAATATAATTTGTACATATGTTTTGTTCATAAATCAGAAACTACTGTTATTTTAAATAATACTCAAACTAGCACTAAGACTGGAAAAAAAAATTTTTTTGTAGCTGAAGAGGATTGTACATAATCAAAAGCGCTACTACAGTTTATGCTTAATAAATCATCATTTTTTCCTGTCTGAGTGCTAGTTTGAGTATTATTTGGATGTGGATAGACAGTGTACTATTGATTTTTCTAGTTTTTGTACTGTTATTTTGGCTCCAAAAATATCAAAATAATTTTATATATTGTATATTGTAATATATTTCACAATTGGACCAATTAAAAGTTTCTTATTTCACAGATTTTAATAAAGCATTCCAAATATAAATCAATGAGATTTTTGTGTAATTGCTGCCATCTTGAAATACTGCTTTAATATGTTAACTAACTTTGTAATTTTACATTACATTGATTGCTAAAGCATTTTGCTATCATATTACTTAAAACTATTGAAGAGTTTTTGAAATTTCGTGAAAATTTGAAAGTAGAATTTCATGTTCGTAATTAGAACTTGTGCTAATCTATGATGAGGGATCCTATAATTTTCTGCCAAAAATTTTTTATTTTATAAGGATTTTACAAAAACTTCTTTGATTGACATCCTTTGTACACTTAGATGTTTTCTTTCTTTTGTTTCTTCTCTATATTCTAGATCAGGGCTGTCCAACCCACAGCCCAACATAAAATTGTAAATTTCTTTAAAACATTCAAAAAATAAGTACATAAAAATCTCAAATTCTTCATAATAACATCTTTATTATTGGAATATTTGATTAAGAAATTCCATTTTTTACTAAATATATATAAAAAAATGAAGTTAATGAATTTTTTATTATTTAAATACTTAACTACATTTTCTATTTCTTATTTCAGTAATTAAAACTTCTTGACTTGCTCAATGATTTTTATAAAATTTCTACACGAAAAGAAGTCAAAGATTATTATATTACTAACTAAATATACAGCACACTTGGCAGTAGTGTTCCAAGTGTTCTGTATATTTAGTTATTAAATTAGTGTTACAGGCAGTTCATATAACGTTCAAAACTTATTATATTACGACATTTTTGCTTATTTTTCATGGTTGATATCATATATTGCATATTATTTACTAATTTTTTTGCTTAATAACTATCGTTAGAATTATGTGCAACCTAAGACGATTTTTTTTCTTCAAATGTAGCCCAGGAAAGCCAAAAAGTTGGACATCCCTGTTCTAGTAGATCAAAGATCAGCAAACTGTGGCTCTTTGGGTATGTACCGAGGCCAACGAGAAATACAGGCAGTGGCACTACGTCATGACCAGGAATGCACATGATCAATGGGGTCTCACTTGAAATTAGCTGATGTAGGTTTCTCTGCAAATTCGATCAGCACTCCATACGATTACTAAACTAATTTCACATTTACCTTGTACAAAATGCTAATTATTCAAAATCAAATGAAAAACCAATTTAACTAGATTACAAAAATAAATAAAATCACTTTTTTATACACAAATTCTATACCATACATAAAACAGTATTTTATATCACTCAGCATCTTACTAATGATTAAATTTTTTACAATATTACTTTATCATTACGACAGCATCCAATAAAAAAATCAATCAATGAAAAGTAAAACAGAATTTTATTTGAAAAAACAAACAGGGCAATCAAAATCTTGTTTCTACACCAGTGTTACATGTCATTTGTAAACGAAGTTTTTTTAAACTTTAAAAATATTACAATTTACAAATTACTCTAGAGAAAAAAAGTTACATTTTTAGCTAAAAAATTCTTGCTCAATGTCATTCAAATTAAGTTGGTCAAAAAATCATGAAGTTAAATCCATCACATTTGCATTATGAGAAATGATCATTAATACACTTTGTAAAATTATTTATAAAAATTCTGCATGATCTTAACAAAATTTTCTCTAGAATGTGTTGTAAACTAACACCACAATGAAAATATCATTTAATGGCAAATTTTGTCTTTACAAATGAACACATGATACATTGTACAGAACTGGTAATTGCTGTTTTATGTTTAAAAATCTTTCTGTGATTTGTATAAATTTTATCAAGTGAAAACCAAACAATTTCTGTACTTAATATGGCATATTCAGAAGGCAAAGTAAGTTTTCCATGATTTTGTTCCTGAATGAAATTATAAACAGATTCTACATCAATACATTTATCCTCCAAGTTAAACAATCAACACAACATTTCAATTTTTTTTTCCATGGCACAGAATCCAGCAATTTTAAGCATTGGTAATAAGCTGTCTAGTACAAGCAGGGCTGGGAGCTGGAGCTGGAGTCGGAGTCGGAGTCAGGAAGTTTTGGAGGAGCTGGAGTTGGACCCTGCTGTTGGAGCTGGAGTTGGATGTTTAAAATAATAAAACTAAGCTGATTATATTCAGTGGAGCCAAAGCCAGAACTGGAACCATTAAAATTTCTCCTGGCTCCAGCTCTTAACCATCTACCATAAATACTCAAATATAAACCGACCCCCCGACTTTAGAATTTGAAAATCGGTAAAAATGCACAACCCATGTATAAGCCTACCCCAACTTTAGTACTTAAAATTCAAAATCAATAAATTACGTGATCCTTTGATTTTCTGACTATCGATATAATGCCATTTACAAAAATAAATATTTTATTGAAACTTTAAATATATACATATAAAATAAATTAATAAATATTTTATTGAAACTTTAAATATATACATATAAAATAAATTATTAACTCAGAAAGATGAATAGTACACTGTCTATCTATATCTAAATAAATACTCAAACTCGCACTTAGACAGGCAAAATAATGACTTAATAAGCAAAAAGTTAGTTTGGTGCGTCAATGTGGGATAATTTTTTGAATTTTCGTCTTTATTATTATTATTATTATTATTGAGTATTTTGTTAATATTGTAAACTTATTAATGTAAATGTTTATTATACTAGC
This sequence comes from Olivierus martensii, assembly GCA_000484575.1. NCBI lineage: Eukaryota > Metazoa > Arthropoda > Arachnida > Scorpiones > Buthidae > Olivierus > Olivierus martensii. The sequence continues at coordinate 6,335 of AYEL01059160.1, read as the reverse complement.
TTTGAGTGCCTGTTAGTTAATCTTTTATGTTATATTTTAATTTTATACAATTTGTAAAAAATTTACGTTTAGTTATTGTAATACCAAATTTTTTAAACAAACTGGCTTCTATAGAACAATAATTTTCTGTGATTCGTTGTAGCTGATGAGGATTGTAATGATTGAAAGCGCTACTACTTTTTGCTTATTAAGTCGTTATTTTGCCTGTCTAAGTGCTAGTTTGAGTATTTATTTAAATAAATTATTATAATATATTTTATTGAACTTTAAATATATACATATAAAATAAATTATTATAATACAAATACCCAATATATTCAATTAAAAGGTAAATGATGATGTGATAGTAAGATAAGTGATGTTTCATGGTAGCAGTCATACCAAAAAACTTTTATAGTGATGGAGCTGGAGCCACAGCTGGAATATACTGTGGCTCTGGAGCCTAACCTATTTCAAGCCAGCTCCCCAGCCCTGGGTACAAGTTGCAAAATGAAATTCTGTCATTGAGTCCCTAAATGGATTTATTGCAACATCTGAAAGCTCTTCATTGGATGGTAATAAAGTTCTTAATAAAATATTACCGTATTACTTCGAATTTAAGCCACAGTAGGATTTTAAAATTAGGAAAAAATTTTTTACAATAGATATTGAAAAATAAGAAACATTTTTATTTACTTAAATAGGTACTAATATACATAATAAGCTACCTAATTTATTGAGATTGATTAGAACATGTTTGATCTCTTCTCCCAAACATGTTCTAATCAATCTATCATCAATTCTATTGTCATCCATGCATTCTTTTGTAGTCAAATTATAACACCATTAAGAAAATTTTCCTTGGTGCAGTTTTTTGTTTAAAATAATAAAAAGTGGTTATTTGTTTCTATCAGCAGTTATAATTATAAATACGAATTACGATCACGAATTATTATAAATAGCATTATAATAATTCGTGATTTTTCTTATAATTAAAATTTGGCCAGATACAACGCAATTCTACACAGCTACTAACAAACCACAACTGGATTAAACCAGAAAACTACGAACAGGGGACCACCAAATAAACTGTTATCAACGGTTATAATACTATGTTCATGCGTAGAGTGTAAAGCAAAAACCCAATTGTTTGGGAGTGGCAGCTCGGGAGAAATAAGATGTTAAAATATTCGTAAAGCAAAAACCTGAATATTGGAGATCGGCAGAAATAAGATGTTAAAATATTCATCACACCCAAATTTTACGTCTTAAAAATTTGAATAAAAAGTGTGGCTTAAATTCGAAGTAACTACGTCTTAAAAATTTGAATAAAAAGTGCGGCTTAAATTCGAAGTAATACGAAATTATTAGAAAGAAGAACCATGCTTCTGAACCTCAGTCTATGTTCACTTTCTAATAATTGAATAAATCCAATATAATAATTAGCACCACTTTGCTGCATGTACTGTCCAAACCTGCTTTCTAAATCATCACACTGAAATTTTCCTAATAGTACATATTTAAACTGCATGTTGTGAAATAGATATTCAATAAGCTTAATGAATGTATCTGTAGTTGTTATCATGGCCTGAAATGTCTGGCTATTTAAAGCTTCTTTGCTAGAACTGCTTTGCTAATTCTTAAGCCAAAGCAATAATTTGCATTGTTCTCTCCTTTCTAATACATTCTCTCCACTCATCATTAAATCTTTTTTTTCTCAAAAGCTGATTTTACATTAATAATTTTCCACCAGTGTACAATGATTTCCATAAATGCAGTTGTACCTTCAAAATTAACAAATTTGTCAGGATTAGCATTTGTTACATACTTCAAAGCTGTAATATTTTTTTTCATTAAATATATTCAGTGCATAATTTACATTCTGTTTTTCAATGTTTGAAGGATAAAGAACTTTTTTGATAGCATATGACCATATTTAACCAAAGAATGAGATACCATTTGATAAAGTAACTCAAGATGATGATATTCACATTTTAGTGTCAAACCTTTAAGATCAAAATCAGGAAATACTAAACAACCATTTTTAGCATTAGAAATCCAATTATTTTGAATGCACTTTAAAATGTGCACACTGAATATAAAAACAGCAATCATTGGTCATTAAGAGGCTGCACAATATATGACTCCAAAATTTTGTTAACTGAAAAGTTCAAATGCCTTCTAATTGATAGATTGTTATCAGATATCAATACAATAACTTTAAAACCAATTTTCTTGAGTTCTTTCATAGTAGAAATAGTTGACTCATATAGCTGATTTGCTGTTAGATTATACACTGGAATAATATTCACATCATCTTTGTATTTTGATAAAAGAGAGATTATCATGAAAACCTGGGCAGTTTTAGCAAATGCAGATGAATCTGTGCTGCTTCCATATAATGAATCACCTTTAAAAGACATACCAGGATTGATATATATTTCATCCAATAATAAATTAACTAAGTTCATAATCTTGTAAATAATTTTTTTTATTTTTAAATATTTGCAACTTTTTGAAATACTATGATCTAGACCAAAATTACAAGTAAGTTTGTTCAATGTTCTTGGATGAGGGAGACATAGAAACCCAGTTTTACGGAGAGCATTATAAGCAGATGGTGAATGGATATACATTGAAGAACTTAAAATCATAGTTAAGTTTGAATATCTCCTGCCCTTTTCAGCAGTTATATAATGTTTGAATTGTTCTACACAAAACAATAAGACATGTGGGTCTTCTTCTAGATCAATGCAAGCTTCAATAAACTTTATTGCAGCTACTAATTTGTCAGTGTTTGAAGCTTTTTGATTGGTTTCAACAAATGAAATATCATCATCAAACATCTGATAATTTTTAAGAATTTTAGAATTTTTTGAAAATATTCCTGAATCTACTTGAACATCATCAATATAAATAGTTACTTCTAAATGATTATTTATGATTACACTGCTTGAACACTGTGGACAATAACTACTAGTGTCTATTAAACACATCATAAGTGAACTGATACTTTTTATATACGTTGTATGTCCATCTTGGTGAAATTTTTCTTTTAACAATTTCAATATGATTTATTAAATCATCAATAGTTTTGAAAGAATTTCTTTCAGTCTGTTCTTTTGACTCTTGAAGATTCAGCTTGATAGCCTGTTCCAAACTTTCAGCTTCAACATCACATAATCTCTTACATGATGATGGAATTGAACTTAAGAATGTTGGAGCATTAGGAAAAATAGTTGGTAGTGTACCTGCTTTTAATTTAGGAAATTTTCTTGGAAATTCTTTAAATTCATCATTCACAATGATTTTGTCTGTTCAAATGTCATGACTACTATGAAAATGTTTGAAACAGATTACAGGATTTTTGATTCTGTTTAAATCTGTTGGAACTCTTTTAACTACGCATTTCTAGTCTCTTGGTTTTTTGGTAATGAAAGCACATTCACATATTCACCTTCTCCATCATAGTTTGATCTGCAGCCAAATACAATGCACTGTCATGGTATGTTGACTGATGAAAGTTGATGGAATAAATTCTGCAATTCCAATACTGGTATTTTACCTTTAAAAAAAATCATCAAAATGAACATTTTCTACCCAGGTTTATAGTAAATTGGTTCAAAAAAAGAAAGTTAAAAATTTATCCCCCCAATGCGATAGGATTCTACTTTGACTGCCATGCATTTTCATGGCACCATGTGGATATATTAAAGTCAGCATTAATATGCATTCACATGCATATTAACATTGATTTAATTAAGCATAAAAAATTGATAGGCATTAAGTCATGCTATAACCCGACTTACTATTCATAGATGCATTGCACTAGAGCAGTGTTTCTCAAATTTTTTAAATCAAAGTGCACTTATAGAGTAATTTAAATGCTGAGGTGCACTTTAAAATTTCAATTAAATAAAATTAGCCATAAAACTACAAAATAGGAAAATGAGCATCCATTTTAAAATATCAAACATACTTGAATCAGACATGGGAACCACAATGCCTATCTGTAGCTGTTTAAAACTACAGATTTATATCTATATATTATTATAAATCTGAAATGCCTGAGAGCACATGTATGCTTATAACTCGAGAACGACTGAATGGATTTTTATGAAATAACTTTTGTTTGTTAGGGGATTTAGGCATGAAGACTTACAGACAGGTATTGATTATTAGAAATTGAATTTATATATTTTGAAATCTATTGATATTCATTTTTGACAATAAATATCAATAGATGGCATTAAGTATCAAAGTAAGGGGCAACAGATAACTTACCTGCATTACTATTATTGGATTTTTACAGAATTACTTAGCTAAAACAATTATTACTGATTATGATACAGGATACTGTTCAGTATCAATTTATGTTCAATCAGTAACTTTATATCATACCTTTTCATTGGATATTTTATTTTAAAGGAAATTTTATGTTGAATTTGCAGGTAAGTTAAGCCTGTTCTATATCCATAATTACGATAGTGATATATTACATATCTAAAATGAAATTTGTTTATATTTTATCACACAAAGAAATTACAACTATTCATCAAACTACTATATGTTTATCCAATATTATGTAATAATAATAAGTAATATTTAAAATCACACAAAAACCTGTAATATATACAAATCTTTTATTTGTTGCAATTTTAAATGTAATTAAGCCATATTGCGTTATTTCAAACGTATTTTGAGTCTCTTCCCCTTCGAAATTTTTCGAAGGGGAAGAGCATTATGCATTTATATTTATTAAATAACAATTAATAAGTATCTAATTTAAAAAATAATTTATATAAGATAATTTTTAAATGCAAATAAAACTAAATTTATTATAAATTTTTACAAGGATTAAATTTTTAACCAGAGGGAATCTTCACTAAAAATAAAAATACGATAAAAAATATCCGACGAGGATGGGATTCGAACCCACGCGGGCAGAGCCCAATGGATTAGCAGTCCATCGCCTTAACCACTCGGCCACCTCGTCCACGTATGTCCTCCCTTATAATTATATATAAGAAATTAAATTCGTGAAATTAATTCAAATGCAGCATTATTTCTGTTTGGAAAATTATATATATATTATACTATATTATATTACGTGAAAAGAAGAATTACATTTATTCATTCTTATAAATTTTTATTTCTAAATTTTTAATTTCATATTTATAAGTGAATCGTAAGATTTGATTTTTCGAAAAATTAATGACAATAAATATTAAAATATAGTATGATTTATAAATAAATCTTTATTTAAAATTTAATTAAAATTTTTTTTAGATATTCTAAATATATTTTTTTTTTTTAATATTAAAATATAGTTTGATTTATAAATAAATCTTTATTTAAAATTTAATTAAAATTTTTTTTAGATATTCTAAATAATTTAATACTATTTTTAAACAGAAGATGGCAGAAAAATCGCTATTACGCAACCATTAAGAATTCAAATTTCGAAGGTAGGTTATATTTTTTTTTTATTTTTGTCATTCAGTCATTTAAATATAAAAATACTTATGTTTGAATAATTAATTTTTATATATAAGTTAATTTTTTAATATCAATAGTGAAAAAATAAAATATATATGAGCTTCCCAGAACTCCTGTTTTACAAATTTTAATTCAAGCTCTTAATTTTAGTACCGGAACTTGGATACTAAAATTGAAAAATTTTTTAAAAATGGAATTAATTAAGTATGGCTTCTGAATAACTCATATAACTGAAATAAATCAATAGAATTTTAATCTTTATATAACATATTAAGCCATAAAATATTTTTATACAATATTATAGACATTATATTTATTTCGAACATAATTTAATTATTATAGAACATTGTTAAAGTTTTAAATTTTTTGCTTCTAAAATATTTATTTTATTATAAACATCATTTCAAAATGCATTATAATTAATTATATTTTGATAGGTTTTAAATTATTATTATTAATTTTAAATTATTTAGAAAAAAAGGCTGAATTCTGCTTTTCACGGAATTGTGTGATACCATTCGATAGATCTCATCAAACTGGTCAAAAATTATAATAAAACCATGGACCAAAGCGGCACCGATTAAAAGATACTGTATTTCCAAAAATTTACCTCAGAATTGATAAACGAACCATGTACCGCTGCCATATTGAGCGAGAAGTAAAACATCACGTGACCATATCGTAATGCACCTTGTCTTAAAAGCCAAAAATACGCCGGGAATTATTCTTACGATTATATGGGCTATGATTTTATGCTGAACTTATGCAATTTATGGATTTATATATTATATATACATTAATATATAATATATATTTGCATCAAGATGTATAATTATATCATCTTGAAAGTGTTCTTG
>AYEL01059159.1:0-66223 GCA_000484575.1 Olivierus martensii | reverse complement strand
TCACGAAAATAATAACGATTAATTGGACATATAAGAAAATTAAATATTTGTTTTATTTAAAATTAAAAAAAATAATATTATTATTATTCATTAAATTATAAAAGTCAACTGCACTAATTTCCATTGTATTATTTTAGGTGATTATTTTTGCATTAATTAATTCATTTAGTATCATAACTGTTAATTTCTGGGGAGAGAAAAATATATATAAGCTATATAATAAGCAGAAATTAAATAATAAATTTTGATAAACAACAACATTAAATATTTTATCAAAATTTTGAGTTGTTATATATTCTACTTGTCAGTATGTTCTAAAATATCATAATAAATTGAAATTGTTTTACTGAAATTTGGAATTGAATAATGTTTTAGAATTATAATTTTGCCTCCTGAATTATCTAACGTTTTGCTACATAACTTTGCATGAATGCTCCTATTTGATTGATAACAGTACTATCTATCACTCGATTTCTAAGAAATACGATATTTTTATGTAGAATGAATTGCAAAATTAGGACGATATGTTCAAAGAATAAAACCTGACACGAGTCGTATTTTTGCCACGAATAAAAAGCCAAATTTAGGTTTAGATTAACAAGACATCTTTTATATTTGCTTGTTCCTTTTTATAAATAATTTTCAAGTTATTGCATCAGCAATTTTTTCTGCTGTACTTATAATTAGTATTTATTAAAGTATGATGCCAATAATAATATTTAGTGATGATAATCTTCAAATTAAATAAAGTAGATAAGATAGCAATATAACTTTCCATTTTTAAAGGATCATTTCGAGAAGTTTAGTGAAATATTTATGATTCGTAGAAAGTATTAAAATTCAAAATTTTAAAAATATTAGCGAAATATAAATTTTATTTTGTTTAAAATTTTACTTCCTTTGAAATTTTGTAAATTAGATATAAAATATTGTAATAGTAAATTTATAAATATAACGAAACATGACACACATATAACCGAAAAATTTGCTGGATAAATGTACCACTTTTATTTTTTAGCACTCACAAAACTCAGAATGATGCTATTTTAATTTTACTAGAATAAAATAAAATTAGTTCAGAAACATTACAAATTGCTCGCAGTTTTTGAATAATTCTTAAGTTACAATTTAAGGGATCTATATACTGTATTGTAATTATTGTACTGTATATACTAAACGATTCAAAAATACTGTAATTAATTTCATCCTTGAAGCTGTATGAACCGAATATTTAATTTTTTGAATAATTGTTATTCACGTTTTCAAGTAATTGTTAGTTCGTATATGATATAATTTTATATAATATTTCTTTAAAATTTATTATAAATAATATGTTCATATATGTTTAGTCATTTTATAAATAAATTAAATCAGCGTGCAGTAAATATAGAACCTATGAAGTCACATTATTAGACAAAATTAATGATATAAATGTATTTAGTCTAATTGTTATACAGAACAGTTAAGAAACATTCTGCTGCTCATTCTATCCATGAATATTTCACCACGACCTGATGAATTAAATGGAGATTATTCACTTTTCATAAGTTTAAATTTTATTCATGAAAAGTGTTTAATTCTATTGCTATCATCATTAAAGATTTAGAAAACACTAACAAGTAAGCGAATCAAAAATATCTCTGACTAATTTTTTTATTTTATTTTTGTTCTTTTAATTTCGAAAGAAATATCCGGTATCAAAAAGGAAACTTTTATCAGGAAGTATTTCCATTTTGTGGCGGAAGTCACTAACTCACAAAGGACAAATGAAATACTTTCAAAATGTATAATGTGTTTATCTGTAACGTTTATTAAATGATAATTGTTTCTGTAATAACGCATACTTAAAATCTAGAATACTTTTGCAATTCGGTAAACAACAGATCTAATCTTGCAGCATCGAAATGATTTTTCTGTAATGGTTTCTATCACTTTCATAATAAATTGAAGGACGATGCGGAAAATATAATGCCCGAAGCAAAAATAATTAGAAATTAATAACTTCGTGAAAACTGGGAAAAGCTCAGTATTAGTTTTTGTCAGTGTTGTTTACCATATACTGCTCTAAACTTTGACCCATAAATAATTGTATAAAATTTATTTTTACACAATTAAATCATAAAAATAATTTCATATACATGTGTAAATATAAGTATTTAGATATAAAAGAAGTCGTAAATTTACAAAATAAAAGTTTGCAGAGTTTCAGTCCGGTGCATTCGTTTCAATGAACGCACTAGTGCTCCTGAGAGCACTTACCCGATTATGGATGCATTTGACATTTATATGAGTATATGAAAAACAAACTTATTTCGTTCTATGGACAATGCGGCATGTAATGAAATTAATTGTTTCCTAAAGAAATTAAACAGTTTTGCCTGATTTTACGCGAACAATAATTTATAAAAAAAAAGAATAATCACAAAACAAAACAATAAAAAAAATATTGTCACTGTGAACTGTTTAAGCAGGGTGAACATTATGCGGCGGCTTTCAACTTGCATGCTCTAACAGAGTGGAAAATTATTAAATTTGCTATTGTCGGTGGCGCTAGTATCGGTTGACTGCTTGCTTCCATTTTCATCGCATGATTGCCATTTAAGTCAATGTTGCCAACCAATTTGGATTCTGGTGCTCTCAACATTGACTTTGCAGTATTTTTAATTTTGTAAAACTAGATTCATTCGAGCGTAATTTTTCCTTCAGAGATAAATTTAGATAATTTGCAACAGTTAATAAAATGAAAAAAAAAATAAATAAATAATAATTTTATTTCTATTTTTTTAATGCATTTTCAATTTAGTACAATTCTTAAGGAAATTTAAATAATAATTTTGTTATAAATTTGATATTGATATATGTAAAAGGAAGTATTGTAGTTTATACAATAAACAGGTTTTTTTCTTAAAGAAGTATGTTCTGTCAAATCTTTGACCTCATAAAATGTCTACCTCTTTTATAAGTTTGTAAGTAATTATAAATGTAGATAATCGTGACAATAGAATAACATATTCTGTATCAACAGAATAAATATTAGCCTTATACAGCTATATGAAAAGCCTATATCACATTAAACTTTTTAACAAAATATTATTCAATCTATTTTATATCATTATAATTATTGCATTAAATTTATATTTTTGTAGATTTATAAAAATATAAATTTGATATAGATAGATTATATAGTATAGTTTATTAGGCTATATGTTTATATAGTAGGATAAGGCATTGGTTTTTAGTACAGAAATTTTTAGTTACAATATTTACTCTGATTTGTCTCAAAACAATATTCTATTAAAAACGTTTCATAAAAATTTGAACTTTACATGAAAAATCTATAGAATGGATTGAAAAGGAAGCGTGAATAAATTCATATTACTCATAGAAAAATACAATTACTACAAATCCATCTCATTTTGATGTACTGTACAGTATTTAATTTAGCTCTTGTAAGTTTCACGTATTTCAAATACAGAATTGTTTAAAATGTGGATAATTAATTTCTTGAATATTTTGCGAATATCATCATCTCTTCATTTATCTAATCAAAGATATTAAAAATTTAACATTTTGCTTATACTGTATGCATTAATTAAATTTAAAATATTTTTCTTAAGTAACTGTAAGTATACTGATAAAAACTAGTAGTCTAATCTGTAAAGTTTGCTTGAAACTTTTAGTTAAACAATTTATTATTTTTTTTTTTATAGAAAAGGCAAACTTTGAGTTGAAAGAAATTCGATTGACAACAGCCGGTGAATCTTTTAGTTTAAAAAAAATCGTATTGTGTTTTAAATAAAAGTTATTTCGGTAGATTCGCTTTACATTTTTAAACATTTATAATATTAATTATGTATAATTGTGAAATATTAATTTGAATCTCTTTTACGCTTTTGTTCTCTTAAGATAGAAAATTTATAGATTTGATGATTTGATTTACATAAAATGAAAAATGTGTGCTATATAGGATTTATTTATATAAAAATATACTCGTAAATTTTATAGACACATTTTAGTTTTTTCGTTCCTTTGAAATTAATGAATTAATTGATTTAAATCTATAATTTTGTTTGAGTTAGAAAACCGCATATAATAATTATTTCATACAAGATATAATATTGTGCACAGATATAAGAAGAGATAAAAATATACTTTGCTACTTTTTATAATTTATTGATGCATAGTTTTCGCACAACAGAATAATAATACTAAAATTGGGGATTATAATATTTTTGACTAATATTTTTGGTTGTTCGTTCTAAGAAACTGTCGTGAACATGCATATATTTTATAATATGTACAAATGCAGGCTTATATATTCTGAGTCAGTACGTGATAATTTGTAAAGAATTGGAAATGCGCATAAATTATTTTATTTAGGTTTATAAATAAAATACTACCCTCTTGAATAAATAAAATTTCGATTGTTCGATATAAATACTGTATAAGCAAAAGAAGAAAACCCAATATTGTAATGGTACTTAATACTCAAAATAAAATAATAGCATCATAATATTTGATATAAATTTAGTCATTAAATTTATACGATATCAAATGTTCTGATATAGTACAGGTAGGCCTCGATTAATGCGAGTTCGAATAATGCGAAATTCGATTAGTGCGACTTATAAAAATGATACCGTTTTTCAGTTAGTGCGAGCAAATATTCGATTAATGCGAGTTGTAAGCATAGACCAGTCTTACTAACAAAGGTCCGTCCCCTTTTGTGATGTCAATTAACAAATTAATTTTCGGTTAGTAAAACCGGACAAGGAGCAGTCCAAGAACAGTCACTTGGCTTTAAAGGGGACACCAGAAAGATGGCTTTTTGCCGTTAGCTATTTCGCCTTGTTAATTTTCGGTTAGTAAAACCGGACAAGGAGCAGTCCAAGAACAGTCACTTGGTTTTAAAGGGGACACCAGAAAGATGGCTTTTTGCCGTTAGCTATTTCGCATTACTATTATTCAGCTTTGTTATCGTATACATACAGTATAGAACAGAATTTTCTCTTTTAAGAAGTTATCGAAATGGATAAAAGGAAGAACACTTTTGACGATAAAACAGGAAAAGACGAAATGGATAAAAGGAAGAACACTTCTGACGATAAAACAGGAAACGTATCGTATACATACAGTATAGTACAGAATTTTCTCTTTTAAAAAGTAACAATGATAAAAGGAAGAACACTTTTGATGATAAAACAGGAAACAAAAAAGAAGAGGTTAGTGATTACGCTAGAACATGGATAAAAGGAAGAACACTTTTGACGATAAAACAGGAAATAAAAAAAATAAGATGGATAAAACAGTATAGTACAGAATTTTCTTTTAAAAAGTATCGAAATGGATAAGAGAAAGAACTTCTGATGATAAAACAGGAAACGAAAAAAAGAAGAGGTTAATGATTATGCTAATTTGATGATAAAACAGGAAACGAAAAAAGAAGAGGTTAGTGATTACGCTAAAGCAAAAAATGGATGTAATTGAGTGACTTAAAAGCGGTCACGATAATTCTAAGATCATCTTCGATTTGGAAGTTGGTTTGATGATGGTATGAGACGCAATTCCTGGTAAGTTATTAATTTAGGTGATGAACAACGATGTAAACTATAAAAATAAATATTTCTTAAACAGTTAGTATTGTGGTTATTCATCGTTAAAATATGAAAATAAATATTTCTTAAACAGTTAGTATTGTGGTTATTCATCGTGAGGTTGGCTAATGGCCGGAATCTCACAAAGCAAGAACCAATTACTATATTTTACATATAGTTAATACTTCGAATAGTGCGAGAAATTCGTGGAACCCATTATTCGCACTAATCGAGGCCTACCTGTACATAAAATTTTATATACACAACAATATATTTTTAATATGCATATTAATGCTATTATCAAATATTAATTCATGATATAGGCCTACTGCTATGTGAATCAAGTTATAACTCTAACTTTTTATATTATTTTAATATATGCACAATCAGTAGCTATCAGAGAGTGGGTAAGAGGGGCGGCTGCCCAAAGCCTCATGATTTTAGGGACCTCAATTTATAACTGAATATGTTATAAAAAATATATTTATATATTTTTATACTGTTCGAGCTTCAATGTTTGTTAAAATTTGAAGTTCTCTATCAATGTTTTCGCTTTTCTTGTACACTTACTACTGTATATTTGTCAAATTTGTTTCTTTTTTTGAAGGGCCTCAAAAATATTACTTGCCTCGGGCCGCTCATTTTTTTTGAAATTCTCTGTGCACAATTCTTGTAAGCGTATGAATTATCTTTGGTTAAATATATTTGTCAAATTTGTTTCTTTTTTTGAAGGGCCTCAAAAATATTACTTGCCTCGGGCCTCTCATTTTTTTTGAAATTCTCTGTGCACAATTCTTTGTAAGCGTATGAATTATCCTTGGTTAAGTAAAAAATTCTTCGTGTTGAATGTCAAAGTTATGAAATTTTCGACGTGTTTAATTTAATAATTTACAAATATGCAATTTAATAGTGTACAAAATAGATTTTTAACTTGATACGCAATTGGACGAATATATACAGCACAGATAAATAATGATTTACATTTTTTCTTCTGCATAGATTATTGTACTTTTACGGGTATAAAATTCGACATTTTTATAAATGATGTCGGTTTTCTTTATTTTTTTTTTTATTTTTATTTTTTGCTATTTTTGCATCCAGTGCAAGATTTTAAAACTGCATTTCTTGAAACTATTTTTTATCAGAAAATAACCAGATACGATCTAATTCTATTTTAGTTGAATCAATTTTCTATAATATTTCAAGATAACAGAAATAAAAATGTCAATAAATTATATATAGTGAATCGAGGGAAAGATGATCAACTTTTTGTTTACGACCTTAAAACTCGTAAAAAATAGCAATATTTTCGTTTTATATTTCAAGCATTTATATTGATAAGGATTTTTCATGTATGACGTAACGAAAAGCATTGAAACAACAATCTCTTCATGATTTATATTTTTTTAAAAACGTTTATATTTAGCCATCTCATCCCTAATACTCGGAGTAAGATGATAATATGTTTTGATGACTTGCATTGTATCAAATATAATTGTAATCTTTATTAGCTGTCTCAAAATTCACGTTTAAGCATGAGTGTGCTCTATTATGCTTATGAGATTATAAAAAGCTAAAATCTTATTAAGATATATGTAACACAAATTAAATCTTTACTCATTCAATAAATTTTCCATTTATTGCAAGGAAATACAAAATGTTTCTTAAAGAAAAAGTGATATTAATAATTTTAGATCTATTCTAATATCTTCCATATACCTAAAATATTTGGCAAAATTTTTTTATACTAGACTGATTTAGTTTACATAGAAATATGGATAAATATGGTTTACATAGAAATATGAATTAGTTTAATTAGTAAACTAATGTGGTTTTTATACAATGATATTTTACTACAGACTTATTACTAACTTCCTATATGGAATTCCGTATTCCTGTAAAGCTATGAAACAATATATGCTTTCTGTTTTCACATTTATACATCATGTTTCACTTTCCCTCGCATTAAAAAACCTGATTCGAAATCCTGACGTATATTCTTGGCATTTATTCTATGAAAATATCGCAAGTGTAAAAATTTAGATACTGTATCTATATATAAATTTACACACTGTACCCCGAAGAAAAAGTGGCATCTATCTCCTGGACAGGATGATATGCAATTTTTTCTCACATGACTTAACATGGCTAAACTAAATTAACAGCACAGGAAAAGTATTCTTTACACTATACCGTACATTATATCAGCTTTTTATACAATAATACCATTGCCATCAATAATATTTACTTTAAAAGATGACTGCGATAACTTTGGGAAGAAAATTCTAACAGTTTTCTGGAGTTTTTCGATGGCAAAAGTGATCGTACGTGAAGACCCACTATTTATTTTTAGCGGGCTTATGGAAGGAAATGATAAACGAGCTTGGGTGACCATCCGTTGAAAAATTAACAAACTAGAGAAAAACGGCTACTCCTCCCCGATTCACTTTAGATTATCTATTATCATCTATGATATAATATTTAAAGGGAATTCAATAATTTCTTTAAAATATTAAATAATTTTAAAAATCTATATATTTGTTGGATAGTCAGTTAAAAATTAAAATTAATAATTTCTATCTTACATACATTTTAATAAAATAGAAATGGTTAAGTTATTTTTTATCCAGTTCTTCGAATTTATTAAATGAACAATTCTTGCAAGAAATAAATAATTCTGAAAATAATTAATCGGTTACTTTCTGAGTGTTTCCTTTATTTTGGAATGATTAAAGATAGGGGATTAAGATATGTATCAGAATTATTTTCAATATCATAATCTATATGCTGAATGTCATAAAACTGTATTAAACAGTTCCATATTTATTACTGGGGAATCTCGGTATACATAACGTTTAATTTCAGAACATCGCTAACAAATTTTATGAAAATTTACTAATTAGTTCAGAAATTATTAGTAGGGACATAAATATACATATCGTGATCTCATAATCCTCGCTTTTCTTCGGAAAGTAGGTTAATATTATCATCAGAACCCAAATTAATTTATATAGAAAAAAATACAAAACTTACTTGTGTTTGAATTATAATATTAATAATAAATAAAAAGCAGCCAAAAGCTTTAAGTCAACTAAATATTATTATCCTACTTTCCGAAAGAAAGTAGGCTTATAAGGTCATCATTCTGACCATCTATGTCCCACTAATAACTTTCGAACTAATGAGCGAATGACATTTGATAGTAATGTTCTATCATTAAAGCAGCATTCTCAATATACCATATGCCCGTAAATGAAAAATTATTAGTGTTTTTTTACAAAATACTGTATATGAAAAATCATTTTAAAATATTTTTATAATTTATATTGAAATTCAATAAAATAGACTTTTTCAATTTCAACTCAAATTTATAAAAAATACTATAATTTATAAATGATTTTATAATTTTGAAATGAATTGAGACATAATTTTAAGGGAATTAAAATGCAAATAGTTAGCGTAATCAATATTTCAAATTATTTACTTCATATAAAATTTCTTTCTTTTTCTTATAAGGCATTAATTTTAAATGCGGCTCCTCAACCAACCAAAGTGGTCTAAAATTGGTTTTTTAAAAAAATAATGAGTTTGAGACCGCAGCATTAATCTCGATGCCGCATTATATTAACTCTCTACTTCACTCTTACTTTAAAAATGGCGGACGTTCAAACATCTGGGATGCATTCTTAACTATTTATTGAACTTTAATGAAATTTAACAGGATAGTCAGTCATGTTATAGAAAATGATCTTGATGACACATCAATAACTTCTAGATTTAATCGTTTAAAAATGGCTATTTTCTGAATTATAGGAACTATTTAATATATTTCTATAACATTCAATATAAGGTTTTTGTCATTTAAGGTAATTTTTATGGCATTTTAATCTCATATTTTTAGTCTTTAAAAAAATAAACGTTTGGAAAATAGGTGTTAGTCTTTCCAAATTGCTTCTATTTAGCTTTAAATTTAACGAGAAAATAACAAATATTCAAAAGTCACAAAATGACATTTATTTTATATAACAGTATAGATCTAATATCGAATAAAATACTTTATTCTGAAAGCGTTTTGCTATAATAAAATTTGGATACGTTATATTGTCGAAAATATTCAAATTTGTATTGGAAAACATTCGAAAATCATATTTTCAAAAAGAAAAGTTATATCCGATACAAATATTAGATTATAACATTGTAAAAATTCTATATTTATCTGCTGGCCTGTACTGTATATTTTCTTATTTTATTTTTATATAAAATAATAAATGGATCGATAAAACCGATCGAGCTGGAAATTTTATATGCAGTGCAAATATTCACTAAAGCTTTATAGCTTAATCAATGCTCGCATATTTATAGAAGATAATTTCTCTACATTTATTCGTTTAAAATTTTTAGCTAGGAATCTATTATTTTTATTAAAAAAAGTGTAGAAAATATTTTAAATTAAAATTGCTTCTGCTTTTCATACAAATAGAAATGCATATAATTACAGGAAAATATTTATTTCCTAAAATAAATCTGTTATTTTTCGTGAATTAAGCAAAATATTTTTATTATTAGGAAAAAAAAAAAAAACAGCAATTCGTAGAAAAATTTATTTCCGTAGCAACATTTATACTGTATATTGTGCAATATACAAGTATTGATTACTGAAGCTACAGTTTTTAGAAAATATCTTTAAATAATATGATTTTATAACTATTGTCATCGACGTAATTACTCAATACGTCGATGTTATCGAAGTATTGAGCAGTTTAGAATAACTATATCTTATTTGAATGATGATCTATTCATCATTTGCCAGGTAATAATTATGTTTAAATAAATGTTATTAGGAGTACTGTATATGTTTCGATTCATTTCATAATCTTCAGTTTCAACATGAATCTAAAAATGGATTATGCTTTAAATCTTACTTAATATTATCAGTAAATTTTAAAAATATAATTGAAAAGTTAATTACTAACAGTAAAATTCTGTATATGTTATATTGAAGTTTCTTTATCTATGTTTACTCTAAACTTAAGAGTAAATTATAGAAAATTAGACCTATTAAAAAAAAACTAAAATAAGATTAAAGGATAAAATAAACACAATCTGAAGTTATCATCTCGATTTATAAATTCCGAACGCAAATTCGCTATTAACTAAAATCACATTATTATAAAATATTAAAAATTTGATGATAACTTTTTAAGATTTAAAAATTATTTATGAAAATTATGTAAATTTGAATAATCATTTTAAATTTCTTTCGTGATTAAATTTAAATGGAAACAATTTCTTACCGAGTTCAAATTTTGTAAAGATCAATAAACATCGATTTTCACATAATCTGTGATGAAGCTTCTAGGCTTATATTGGGGTTGCTGGTACAACTTTAATCCATCCATTAGCCGTTAATCTATGTTGCGATTCGCAAAAGACTTCAGAAGAATTAAAATCTTGTTATAGATTTTATTGATTGACAATTATTTCGCAAAATTAAATGGTAAACTATATAAATCATTGATATTTGCATAAATTTTATGATATCAGTTTTGCTGTAGAGATCGTTCGTTTGAAAAGATTTTTTTTTGCAAATTTATTATTTTAAATCGTTAAAATATAAAAATAATATTGCTCGAACTCATTCTAGATGATAGCTGATGTCCTACTGGTGTTTTACCTATTTTCATCCAGTTATACAAGTGATAGATTAATGATAAACCTATAAATTTATCATAATCACTTATCTACTTATTTACATAGAGGATGCATTTATATTTTGTTATTGATATAAATCCGGAATCGAATTAAAAAAATTTTTCTCATAAAACAAGTATTTTTTTATTTTTTTTTGTAGCCCGACATTTATTTCTCTTATTTTTTTCTTCGTTTTTTTAAATTTCAAGAATGCAGTTAATTATTTAGACCCAATGCCTGAGGTCAATTTACAAGGAAGAGAACCAGTTTCTATTTCTGACCGAATTATTCTTGCAATACTTTTATCTCCGGTTTTGAATTTTTCTTGTCACGACAAATATCTAGATTATATCATCGTATTTATCCCCCTTTATTCATATTCCAAAAATGTACTTGTTATTTCCGACTTTAGAGCACAAATTAAATGAAAGCAAACACAAAAAGAAAAGGAAAAAAGTTCGTTGAACTTCATTATGTTTAGTTTTGACCTTAATGGCTGGAGATAGTCGGATGACTCGATACTAGGAGTGTCCGGGTTCGATACTTTAAAGGCAATCATGCCTATGTTTCTGTATTATTAAGTTTCGTGGCATACAGTTCGTAACTTCACGACAGGCTTCTTTCGGTTATGCAATTGATTTAGAGAAGGAAATTATTTTCTAGCAGTTCACTATCTAGATTTATATGGATGTCTATGTTTGTCACATTTTTATCGAATTTTCACTCTAGCAATTGATTTAGAGAAGGAAATTATTTTCTAGCAGTTCACTATCTAGATTTATATGGATATCCATGTCTATGTTTGTCACATTTTTATCGAATTTTTCACTCTGTTTTATAAGAACTTCAATAGCTAAATAATCGTGAACTTCACGCAATATAAGTACTGGTATATTAATAAATTTATTTATAATGTAAAATTATTGTTTGTGATCTGGCGTTGCTATCATTTCATATTGTATCTATGGTGGAATTGTTTTGAAACACAATTATATCATTAATATAAAAAGTTTCAAAGAATTTTTATCGATTTAAAGTGCAGTTAAAAAGAACTCGAAGTCAAAAATCAATTTTGTGCAGTATTTAATATTCGTTGCCAATAATATCAAAAAGGCCTATTCTTTTAATAGTTTCTTAAGTATATAGTAAAGAAATTTTGAACAAAATTTTAAGATTTTATATAAATTATAAAATTTTAATAAATATTTCATATAAACGAAATAGTTATAAATGCCATAATCAGCAAGATTTAATTCAATGAACTCAAAGGCTAATACGAGCTTAAGAAACAAGATATAAAGTTTATGCGATCCACAAAATCTTCTATTTTTGTACAAACTTATCTTTATTTCAAAAAGTACAATAGGACAACAGTAAAATTAATGTTTTCTTCCTGACACTTGACATCTCTTCTCTGCCGTCAACTTTTCTACTTCGGGGAAATCTTATTCGCAGTGATTACTTTTAAAACTGATTGAAGATGAATGTCAGTAATTCTGGATCATTAAAGGAGACTTATTTCCTGTCATAATTGTAAATAACTTGCTCTCACCGAAAATTACTTCCAATCATGGAGATAATTTTATGTGCGAATTTTCTCGTATTTTCAAACCTGGCAGGCAAATATTTGTAAAATTCAGACACGCTAATTTCATTGAATTTTTTGTTTGTGCCGCAAGTTTGACACTTTTAGATCTTAAAATAGGAAAGAACCTTTACAAGTCATAATGTTATATTTCTTAGATGATGAATTTAATGAGCTTTATGTATTTAACAAAAGAATATGCGATATTGGATAATCGATTATTTTCAAGCTTTGTTTGGATCGGTACCTATTATTTACTTCAGATTCGTTTACTTTATATACTTTAGAATATTTTTAACTTTATTTTTTTATAAAAAGTGTTTTGTTTACTTTCATAAAAAATAAATTAAATACGTTAACATCATTTAACCTAGTAATAAATTTTTAATCTTGCAAAAAATGGCATTTATTCTATTACCTATTACATCTATAGAAGGATACATTAACATCCGTAATATGTTTTCATAAAAATCTCAAAATTTTAAATAATAAACAATATATTATAAAATATTAGTTAAAAATTCATCTAATATAAAAATACCCAATATTGTTAACAATTCGGGATTTTTTTATAATCCCAAATGTTTGAGCCATATATTAAATAATAAAATATGACAAATGTTGATTCGTTATCTAATTATTTATTTTATAGTTATGACAATCTGAATGCCTGAAATAATAATAAAACCAACTAACAGATGAACAGAATAATGAAATTAAATAAAACAATTTTTAATATTTATAAATTATTTTATATTAGGTCTGTATATAAAATAGAGAAATAGAAAATAATCCTAAATATTTTTTTCCATGTGTGACTGTAAATATTTTTTACAGATAGAAAAAATATTTAGGATTATTTTTTATTTCTCTATTGTATATACAGACCCGTACAGACCTAATATAAAATAATTTATAAATATTAAAAATTATGTTTTATTTAATTTCATTATTCTGTTCATCTGTTAGTTGATTTTACATGTGGTTTCATGGTTTTCTTTTTCCATGTTCGACTGTAAATATTTTTTTACAGTCAAACATGGGGAAAAGAAGAGATAGGAAGTTAAGTTTAATTAAATGTAATTTTTATTATTTTTAAAACTACTTTTTGTCGTTATTTAGAAGCATTAAAAAAGACATTTAGGGGGAAAAATCTATTCAGGGTCGAACAACATTTATCGTTGTTTCTTTGTTTAGAAGCAGGTGAATGAAGGTAAACAAAGAAGCAACGATAGAATATACCGGATTGAAATATTTTAATCGTTGGGAAAATTTTGCAAAAAATCTATTTATTTTTTTTCTATGATTTTCAAAGCAAATTAAAATTAAATAAAAGAGAGGTTATTTTTTAATTGATTTCTCAACAAGGAATGAACAATCTATTTTTACCTAGAATTCAGATATTCAATTTTTCAAGTTTAGCTAATAGAAAAGTCTAACGTCCTTCCATTGCTTCAGGCTTCTTCGCTAAACTTCCTTCGGGAACATCCCACATTCTTTTATGCCCAGCATAAGTATCATTTGAACGTACTAAGCTTTTTTTGCATCATAAGATACTAAGCTTTTTTTTTTTAGACAAATGCCCGTCATTTTAACTTTGATCTTTTAATTTATTGAAAATATAAAAATAAGATTTAATAAGTAAATTTTCAAAATTAAGAAGAGAAACTGTAGCAGTAAGAAATAATCGATTTGCTTCTTATTTATCACGAATTTGCTTGATAACTAAAAAACTTAATTAATAAACTAATTTAGTTTCTCTGAGAAATGTAATAATATTTTCAATTAAAGAGGAAGTAATAAAATTTCATAAAATTTGTAGGCTAATCAATTTATATGTGAAACAATTAGAACTGTTAAAATATAAATGCGGGTAAAAGATAAAAATAAGTGTTACATTATTAAAATCATTCTAAATAATATTTATCTTATAATAGATCTATTGTCATATAAAAATACTGTTGAGAAATTTTAAGAACAAAAATTGTTAAATTTGATTTCGATTTTCTTTCTGTAAAGGACCATAAAAATAGAAAAGAAGAAAAAATTAAAAAAAATAATAAAATTCTGCCGGTAACTGTTCTCATAATTTGTTCTCGCTCTCTATTTATCTTTTGTTGTGAAGTGGAAATTTTTAGAGTAGTCTTTGAGTTTCTATAATCATTAATAATTTTTTTTTTAACTCTGGGAATTTTGAATTAATTACTTTAGTAACCAAATAAAAAAAATCGGTTAATTTTATTTTTTTAATAATTCATTTTATCGCCTTTTAAATAATTAATTAATATCAATATTAATTATAATTTTTGACAATAATTTTAAATTTGAATAACCTTTAAAAATTATTATTATTATTTTTTTTAGATATTTCGGTGGATTTAATTAAACAATCCTTACAATGCCGTAATTAAAAAATATTTTTCATTTTTCTTAATTATGAAACGGCGATTTTTTTTATTTTTTATTTTAAGCTTAAATGAATTATAGAGAATTTTGTACAAAATATGAAGTTTATCAAACTCGATTCATGATAGCATTTAAATGTGGCGAGAGATTCGGAGAATAAATCAATAAATTTTGTTCATTTCTAGCTATATAATAACCAGATATTGAACTTAGACATTTCGTCTGTACTTAAAAACAGATCAACTTCAATTTTACTCAGTTTTAATGTTTGATATAATTAACTATTAAATGATGTTTGTCTTTTAGATAGGAAAATAGGCCTCATCTGCAATATAACTAATTGTTCTGTACACTTACAGTGAATTAAATTCTGAAGTTCAAATTGTTGAAATTATTACAATATATATATATATATATATATATATCATTATATACACTTTATATAATATTCATATTCACGGTAATAATTTATTTTGCTTCTTATATGACTATTTCCTGCTTAAAATATTCAGCAATATTTGAACATTTATTTTATATCTGAACATTTCTTTTCTCAATAACACAGGTGTTTTATCATTATAAAACACCTGTGTTATTGCAAAAACTTTATTAAAATAATCATTATATGCAGTACCTGTTTTAATACATTTCGTACCAATTCTTATTTATTTTGCAAACTTACGCAGAATAATATTTTTATTATTCAGCGTAAGTTTGTCAAATCATGATTATTGCAACAAACATTATATACGTGAATAAATATATACTGTAGTATAAAAGAAATTTTACTTATTCATCGTATTTTTCCTTTAAAATAGACGATATAGAATACGTGGTTAACGAGGTCATTCCCTTATCATACCTATATGATTTTTCTTTACAAGGAAAACCCCACACAAATTATTGAAGACTCGTGCACTTTAGTAGAGAGGTAGTGCTGCAGGTAATGGTGTGACGCCTTCACTTGTATGACTACTTCTAGCTTAGGCCTTGAAATTCCCTCTGTTCACCGTTCTGTACGCGATAGTATCGCTTCTTGGTCCTATTGACCTGTCACGGCTGAAAGAATTGTAAAGTTGACACGACAAAACTAAACCGATCTGCTTCTGAACTTGAAGAAACCAGCTACGTGAGTATATTTTGATATTAGCCAAATTGCATTATTATTCAATAGTCCAGATTCTGAATGGATTAGCATAGCATAAACGTATCTCGTAATCTCACGAAGTACAGTATATTTAATACGCTTGTTCTAACGTTTAAATGGTTTTATATGTGATATAATTTAACGCTAGATGACTTTTTAAATTATTAATAAGGACATTTTTAATAAATTAATGTAATTTTACGTTACGTTATTGATTCGATAAGCATATTATTATTATTATTTTTTTGAATAAAATTTGGATATACAAGCAACCATTTATTATTAAAAGAAAAGTTATGAAGTTAGTGGTTAAAATTCTTCGAATTATTGATCATTTTATGAGCAGTGGAGTGTCGTAAACAAATTAAAAATTTTTGGTCATTAATTTTCGATGATATTATCTCTCATGTTAAAGTTTCTTATTACTTCAAGCTTATAGTTATTTAAAATTTATAAAGATAATTAAACGAATTAATAGCTTAATGTGTGATAAAAATTAATTTTATAATTCTGTTTACAATAACGCTTTAAATTTACGGAATCGTTAAAGAAATAGAATATATAATACAGACTACTTACATAATATAAACCCATTTAATGAGAGTTGATATGTTTCAATCAGATCTGTCCAAATCATAAAAGAAACTCCCATTAAACGAACTCGTTTTGTATATCATTCAGACGAAGATATGTATAAGATACCTGCACTGAAAAAAATTCTAGAAATTAAGCAAACCTTCGTACTAAAGAGTGTTTGAATAAGCATGATAGATGACGTAATCAAAATTAATTAGGAGTTACACCTAAAGCGAGAAAACTGAAGGACGTAAAATGCCGACATAGATATTGGATAATAGGAAATGACATCACAGGCAACCGGTTTGAAATAATAAGCGGAATTGGCCTCCATTTTTTTAGTTATCTATAGTCATAACGAAAGGAAAGCGGGTTAGGACTTAAAGACAGGTTGTTTTGCCTAGCGGCGGTCGAGCCCATCTACCTGCAGAATTCCCCATTGGAGACTAGAATGGATCGTTCCAAGGTGGCAGGCGAGTGAGAAAGACGAGTCTAAACAATGATCATGGACGAAGACGACGACGACCAATGATTATTTCATAAATACTATTCGATTCGGGAAGGACGCATCCATTAGGCTATGACGTTTTGAGGAATTTCCGATAAGCGCTGCGCTTCCAAACAGTCGATTCATTCTGCATTGCGTCACCAGGTGAAAACGAAAGGTAAGATAGCTATGCGGGTTTACAATGGTGTTCGCCTCTTTGCACTCTAACCGTGGATTTACGCTGCACATCTTTCTACATTTGGATAAAAAAGCGGATTCCGATGAGAACTTGTGTATTGTATCGCAGATGGTATTTTTTAGCGAGTGACATTTCTCTTGCTTATCCTATTTTTCAAATAATCCGATTTCGTAGAATTGTTAATTTTATATTTAAAAAATCTGTTGAATCGATATAATAGACAGTTAAAGAAACGATACTTTAATTTTTAATACTTAACAATTTAGAAAAGTAAGAAAGCATGTTGCTTTTAACATATTAGCTTATAATAATAAATTTTTCTGGTTATCAGACGAAGTTACTAAACATTTGTGTCTTGCAGGTTAAACAAATGAAGACGTCTTAATATAAAGATGTTAAGATTTAGGAAGCGGAGAGTAGTGGCGACTGTTCTCTTAATCACTGTATGCACCTTTATAGCTTTCGTCAATTACGCAAATGAAAACTTCGAGGAGTATAACGACATCCAGGACGTGTATCGATCCTCTATAATAGATGGAAAGCTCCGTCCTTGGTTCTTATCTTCAGATAAAGGAGTGGATATTAATGCAGATCCCTTAAGACTGTGGCCAGACGAAGATCCGGGTGATAGAATTATCAACCAGTTAATGTATGTACCAAAGGAAAATATAACTGATAAAGTAAAGACTATCCTTCTATATTTTGGACGCGGGGGATGGAGCGATCTGCCCTTAGGGAGACGCGTGTTTTTGAGGGATAAGTGTCCTGTTAACGCTTGTTCTTTAACGACTCACGTCGGGTCGGCAGAAAAGGCAGATGCAGTCTTCTTCAAGGACAGTTTTACTTGGCCTTTTCATAAAAGATCTCCCGAACAAGTTTGGATCCTATTCCTCTTGGAGTGCCCGCTGCACACGCAAGATTTTAAAAATCTCAGGAACGTTTTCAATTGGACAGCTACATACAGGCACGATTCAGACATCGTGGCCCCGTACGAGAAATACGTCTCCTTCTCCTCAACGCCATCTGTTACCAAACCAAATAACTACGCCGCTAATAAAACCAAAAAGGTTGCTTGGTTCGTTTCCAACTGTGCAACCAAAAATCACAGGAAAGAATACGCTATGGAATTAGCAAAACACATAAAGGTAGATATTTACGGTTCTTGCGGACCTTATAACTGTCCACGTCTCGATGCTAAGAAGTGTTTCGAAATGCTCGATCGTGACTACAAATTTTACCTGGCTTTCGAAAATTCTAATTGCAAGGATTATATCACCGAAAAGCTTTTCGTCAATAGTCTTGGGTAAGTATTGATAAATATTTTTATAACTTACGTTAATATCGAACAAAGTCTGATGTAATGCACTGAATTGTATATTTCTCTAAAAAGTTGCGTTATAGCGAAATATACTATTTCGAAATACTTAGCTAAATTTCATTTTATGCAGATAAGGATAGTGACATCTTATTAAGCAAATAAATAAATAAATATATTAATTGAACCACTTATATTTCATTTTATGCAGATAAGGATAGTGACATCTTATTAAGCAAATAAATAAATAAATATAAACTATTTTGTAATTATATTAATTGAACCACTTACACAGGGTGAAGAAAAACTTTGTCGTAATATTTTCTATACTGATAGGGGACCTCGAAACAAGTCGAAAATGTCTAATGAATATATGGTCTAAATGGCACCGTTTTAGAGTTATAATCCTTTAAAGCTAGCCAATCACCTTCGACTACACAAAGCGTCACGACGCGTCGCGTTGCCAAGACGCGTCGCATTGCGTCGCTCTCCCACTGACTACCGGGTTAGTAAGAAGGAGAGCGATACTTAATGGCAACGCAACGTGTCGTGACGTTTTGTAAACTAGATGGTGATTGGCTAGCTTTAAAGGGTTATAACTCTAAATCGGTGCCATTTAGACCACATGTTCATTAGATATTTTCGACTATTTCGAGGTCCTCTATCAGTACACAAAATATTACGACGGAAGTTTTTCTTCACCCTGTATATAATCTATATACTTTCGTACTGAGACATCAGACTATAAAAATATAAATTTTCTTTTCGTGATAACTGAAAAATTCTATCAGTACACAAAATATTACGACGGAAGTTTTTCTTCACCCTGTATATAATCTATATAATTTCGTACTGAGACATCAGACTAAAAATATAAATTTTCTTTTCGTGATAACTGAAAAATTAAAAAAAAAAGCGATTTAATCAGAACAATAAATTTTTTACCGAAGTTAATTTTAAATTCTGATTTTTATCAATTAAATTCATAACAACGACGGACAAATATTTTTATTTAAGAAACGTAATGACCCATTTAAAAGCAGTTTAGATTTTTATCTGATAGAAAATCTGATTTATCAGACTAAATCAAGATAATTTTATTCTGTTAGCATTCGTGACAAGTACGAACTTATCTTTAAATTGTAAATTTTCCTCAAGGAACAGCAAGCTTGTAAATTTATTTAACGTTGTTTCTCTTTTAAAAACCAAATGCTATAAAACTGATATTCTAAAGTTATAGCTCTTGGAATTGTCTTGCTATCAATATAACTTGGCATCGGAGATTTTCGGGAGATTGGATGTTTATGGTTTGGATTTATTTGAATCTACTTTTTAGTCGGAGTCTCTTTGACTAAAAAGTAACAAGTCTAGAAATTAGATAGATTAAATATTTTTTATTCAGAAATTTTATTATTTAATAATAAATTATCAGTGTGATTCAGGATGATGTTTCTTTCTGTTTGATGAGCTAAGTAATTTCCTAAATTAAATAATGGAATCACAAAACATTCCTCGTATGACAGAATAGAAAATAATAATAAAATTATATCTGCTATTAGTTAATAATTTTTTTTATCTTAGTAGTCGTTATATTTAATTATAATGAATTTGTATTTTAGTTTCCAATTTAAAAAATTAATAATATTTATTTAAACAATACCGTGTTTCTATATAATCATACGAAAGATTGTTTTGGATTTATAAAGTATACTATACTTTATAATTCGAAAAGTAATAATTTTGGTAAAATAATTGTTTACGCTATTACTTATAGAATAATTATAGGCTTTATATGCTCTATTTTTAATCCGATGGTTTCGAAATTTCTGAAGAATTTATTGTATTACATAAGAAACATCGGTATTCTAAATTTGATCGAAATTGAGCGATGTATAGAGTTGATTAAACGAATTCCTTTTTTTTTTTTCATTTTGGGTCTTTTGGACTGGGATATTCAGGAGTTCTTTAAGTAACCTAAAAAATATTTTTTCTAAATTTTGTAGAAATTATTTTAACCATGCAACTTGTAGAAATACTCATATTTAAAGATTCTCATACTTTTTTTCATTTTTACTCTATTGGGTTGAAATTTTCATCAGTCTTTAAGTATACTAAACAGTTATATTCAAAAATTGATAGGAAAACTGTTTAATAATTCAATCTGTAAAAGTATTTACGGGAGAAGTACTCTTATATCCTATCTCCGTTCATTTTGACTAGAATGTACTAAAATTTTCAGATAACTTTAAATAAGTTATGTATCGAATACTACTCCAAATTTCATTGAGATCGGCTGAATGATACGATCTGCAGACTGTCTGAGAAAGTAGAGAGAGAAGAAAAGTGATGTTTTCCTACTGATTTCCATTAATTGCTTGTATCACTCTATTTCTTTTATTAGATTGACTTAAAGCTTCAAATTTTGCTTTCTTTGTCACATTAAATACTTCTTTGGAATATAAATAGACTACTGTATCAGATTAATAATATAAAGTCACACGAATTAAATTCTGACCGTAACGATTTTTATAAAAGAGTCAGTGACTACTACATTTAGGTTAGAATCACTATCATGCCTCTTGGTATATTGTCAATTGTGAACTTATAACTTTCATGAAAGTAATACGTTTTCTTGAATCGTGGATCTTGATAATAGAGGCGATATAAAAGAAATGCGATTGATCATGTCGAATTCTTTATCTCCATTAGATATACAGGACTTTATACATGTACCATGGAGTTTATTTGGATCTGACTAGGAGAATTCTAAGGAAGTTTCTTTCAATAGTAAATTTTTCCTTTTTAAAGGTATTGGATTGAAATAAAAATTTTTGAAACCCTCATAATTATTTTATATCTAAAGAAAAATTCGACGTAGCTCCTTTAGATTCTCATAAACAAAAATTCTGCGAAAAACAATAACAGCAGATACAAAATTCAATAAAATTTCATAGAATATTAAATTTTTGCCAGATTGTTGCAATAGATCAATATTATAGAATACACTTGTGTACTATCATATATCTGAATATTTAATACGGAAAATGTCAAACAAAAATTAATATTTGATTATAGTTTTGTGAAAACTCATAAATTAATTATTAGCTATTATTTTAAAAATATATCATATATTGTATTCAATTTGTTCAGATGTTTATCTATTCGCGAAATGTCTCAACAACCAAATATAGAAAATAGTTTAAATTGGAAGAAATAGTTTATTTTTTATTCAAATACTGTATATTGAATATAAGATGGAGTGTGGTTAGTGCGGAGCTAGGGAAAGTGCATTAACGGGCTTATTTTATTCTGGAATCTTATCGTAGATATCTATGTCGATAGGCTGATATTAACTTTTAGTAGATTACTACAATATCAACTAGCAGAATTTCGCTTATCTTACAATAAAAAAAAAAGGTCCGTTAATGCATTTGCCCCAGCACCGCACTTATCCCACTCCGCTTTATAATAATATTAATTTTGAAGTTCTTATATGGTATGGTACAATGGTACGGTATGGTACAAGTTGTTAACTATTCAAAATTTTAAAAAGTCGATAGCTTTGAAAATGCAGTAATGTATTTGCTACACATGAATTATATTATATAATTCATTCGAAAAAATATAAATTTTTATAAGTAAATAACTATAAAATTTAATATTTAAAAAAATCTACACGTGAATTTAAATCTTAAATGCAGAATTGCTTTGTTTGAGAGATCATTTAACTATAATTAGCATAAGAAAAATGAAGTAAAGGTGTGTAAGAATATTCTATATATTATTGGGCGTATCCAGTTTTCCCGAATCCTGTTTTCTCAATTCTCAGCTCCTTGAATCTCATTTTTCGGAATCGCTGTTTCTCAATTCCCAGTTCTCCGAATCCGTCTTCTCCGATTCCTAGTTGCTTGAATTGCATTTGCACCACCTTAGGATCGACCAAAGTTTTCGTTGAAGATCAAATTCAAAATTAAAAGTTATTTGGTCATCATTAGGAAAATAATTTAATAAAATATTTATTAATCAATATAATTTATTAATAATAACTGATTTTGATTATTTTAATTTCATTAAATAATCAATCAATTAATTAAATTTTTATTTTTTATTCTTGTATAATGGTATAAAAAAGCATGGCATGGCATGCCTTAAAAAAGCATGGCATGTGCCATGCCTAGTATTCGAATGGCAAGTTCTTTTGTATAAAGAATGCAAATCAAATTCATACATGTAGAGTGCATTGTGTATGTCATGTTTATCTAGTATACATTCGCAATATTTCAATTCAAAATAATCATGCCAATTTTGATTTTAAATATTGAAGGAAGCATTTATTAAGAATTGTTCATTTATTCCAATCCTAATTAAAATTGATTTTTAGAGTCGCAGTATCCCCATTGTAAATTACTTTTTGTTTTTTAACACTAATTTACCTCCTATTAATCGATTTTACATCAGCTTTCATAATGAGGCAATTTTAATTATCATCATTTAATCAAGTGCGATAAATCAGTGTTATTTTTCTCTATGAAGAGAGAACTTCGAGGCGATTGCCTCGGGTATGTCTTAAGGCGATCTAACTATAATCATAGTTTGTCTCTCATTACAATCATTACAGAGAAAATTCAATACGCAATCATTTTCGTTTCAGATTTGATATCATTAATTTGAAATTTAGATATATCTGGAAGAAATATTCAATAGAACCCGTAGAATGCTATATTTAAAATATCAAATCCAGTTAATAGAAAGCTAAAGTAGTTTGAAAATAACAAGAATGATCAAAAATTGTCGTGTGTTTATTGATTGCATCGTTTAACCGATTTCAATTAAATTTGGTATATAGTTTATCTTATACTGTATAGGGTCCTTTAAAAATTTCGATATCATAGAGCATAAAATAAGTAATATGTTTAATGATGTGTCAATATATAATATTAGAAGCACAGTGAAGCATTTTCGTATAAAACAATAAATATTATGTTCAAAAATATTTGTGTACTGTAACGAATAAACCAAGCATTGAGAAAATAACTAAGATTACGCAATATAATTTAAAAGCGACTACTTAGTCGAAGATTTGAGATGAAAATACAATAACATCAACTAAGTATCTGATTCTAAATTAGAGCAAACATTCTGTATTCTCAATGTTTGGCTTCGTTTTTTTATATACAGCATTATATAAGGTGAAGAAAAACCTCATCGTAAATTTTGTGTATTGATAAGGGGTATCGAAACAAGTCGAAAATGTCAAATTAGTATATGGTCTAAATGGTACAGTTTTCCAATTAGGACCCTTTAAAAATAGCCAATCAGAATTGAACATGCGAAGCACTGTTTTCACTCGTTGTGTTGCTCTCGATTGTGATTAGATTGCTTTAAAGCAGGCATGGGCAACCTTTCCTAGTTTGGTGGCCAAATTATCATTCTGTCTCCGAGTCAAGGGCCGGACCAATTATTAAATAAAATAAACTAATATTAAATGAATTAAAACAAGTTGCTAAAATAATTATAAAGATAAAAATATTTTAATCTGATTATTATGTTTTTAAATCGAACATCAAATCGAAATGGTAATAAATTCTCTATTGCGATCCGTTTTAAATCGTATCGACTATAGTTAACTCTAACTGAAAAGATTCGTCGATCATCGAATTCAACCTTGAAAGTTTTTCTTTAGTTGAAAAGATTATAGTAGAATCATGAGTAGAACATACCATATTTCTCCCACCATAAATCCGACTAACTTCGTTGAAAATGATCAGGGGCCGGATCAAATGAAGTAGAGGGCCGGCGGTTGCCCATATGTGCTTTAAAGGATCCTAATTCGAAAACAGTGCCATTTAGACACTTATGTTCATTTGACATTTTTGAATTATTTCGATACCTAGTACACAAAAACTTTACGACGAAGTTTTTCTTCACCCTGTATATTTTAATTACTGATAATTCAAATTTCTATTGTTAATTTTCTAGTTCGGATTCTGCAAATTTAGATTAGTCTTTAATAGTTACGTAATACAACCTTGTAGCAATAAATTATCATGCAGGCCTTCTAGTTTTATTTAAATTATAAATTGTTAATAAAATGGCGTTTATAGTGTATTACTATGATTTAAATAAAAAATTAGAAAACTGTAAACATCATTTCTGTTTTAGTAATTACAGTATAGTATAATATTCAAAATTGAATTTATTTCCTGATATCCTGCCTGATATCATTCAAAATTGGGAGAAGAAATACTTCTTAACATTTAAAAAACTAGATATATAGTGTACTCTCGATTTTACGAACTCGTACGGACCCCCAAAAAAAGTTCGTAAATGGGAATGGCATTAATTAACATTAGGGATTTTTGGGACCAACTAAATAGTTCGTAAAAACGTTTAGTTCATAAATTGGAGGGTCATAAATACGCGAATCCACTGTATATCGGTATATTATATATATTATATATATATACAGTGTGACCTTGTTATCTCGAAACCCTCGATACGTCTAAAAAAATTTTTTCCGGGCACTTTCGGCATTAAATCAATGTAATTTCAATAGCTGTTTCGAAGTATTTTTTTCTTCCCCTTGTTATCTCGAATTAATTTATAAATTTTCTGCTAGAGAAATTAAAAATACTTACGAATTTTCTCTGGCTTCTTAAATTTAAATCGTTTGTTTAGACTCCGAAAAGGACTCTAAACAAACGATTTAAATTTAAGAACATAAATGTGCTACCGATAACCGGAACAAGAACTTTTTTGTGCATGTTCGGAATACTGAACATGCCTTACGGTAGTTTCGTTTACTAAGTTCCACTTCTAATTCATGATAAGTTTTTTGTCAATATGATCATGTTTATTTCAGTGATATTTTCAACCTTTGATTTAAAGATGCAGGAGTATTTAGGCGCTAATTTTCATGGAAAAAAGATCTATACAGTATTAAAAATTATGATGTGTATTATTGATACAAAATCTTTATTTAAAATTGAACCTTGATATCTCGAAAACTCTTTATGTCAAATAATCTTTATTTAATATTGAACCTCGATATCTCGAAAACTCTTTATGTCGAATTTTTTTTTGTTCCCGTCAGATTCGAGATATCGAGGTTCTACTGTATTTTTATAATTATTGCGTATTAATCGTTCAATATATTTTACAGTTTTCAATTTTTAAAATTAAAATATTTATTTATGCATATTTTATTCGGTATGAAAATACGCAGACTTTAAAAGTTATAAACAAACATATATTATCTCTTTACTCAGAGCCGGATTTACGTATAAACTTATTAGGCTGTAGTTTGGGGCCTTCGAAGTTTAGAGCCTTCATAAATTTGCAGTTGATAATTTTTAATTTCATTTCTTTTTCGTTCATATTTTTTTCAGTTTCATTATTATTTTGGTCTCATAATTTTTGAGCAACTAGAAAGGCCCTAAAATATGTTTTGGATATCATTTACGTTTTTAACATTAAACGACTATGCGACACCTGGTAGAAAAATGTGTAACTGAAAACGAAAACTTATATGTTGACCAGGAGTCTCCAGACTGGTCAATATTGACTCCCAAGGATCGATAATAGAATCTAGGGCTCTATAAACATCAAAGGATCGTTTGACAGTCGGTTAAATGCTTTTTATTCATATTTCAGACCATTATTGCAGAAATAGAAGATATAGCAAAGATTTTACTATTAAAATATAAAAAATCTAATAACTATAGCTCTTTGCGGAATTTTTTTTTATTATGAATACCCCAAAATTATTATTATTTAAATTAATTTTTTAATTTATTTACTAATCTAGAACTTTGCACTGTTTTAAGTAGTAGTATTTTAAAGGGAAGGAGGAATAAAAAAATCTTACAATTTTTTTTATGTGGAAATGGGAATGTTTACGTAAGATTTTTAAATTTTTAAATTTAATTCTCACACTAGAGCTGTTATTTGTACAATATATATGAAGTCAGCATCATAACAAAGGCGGGCCTAATGGGGCAATCGACACGGATGTAAAAAAGACAAGTTCACCAAAACAAAGCTTTCAATTTGGCGAAAGTTCATGTTTTAAAAATCTAGTAAAGCTCTACAAGATTCTCAAATAGTTTTAAGATGTTGTGCCATATTTTATAAATCACTGGATGAATATCTTAAAAATATACGTGATATTTTGATCAGTTTGAAGAAGCTAAAACTATTTTAACGGACATTGATTACAAAATAGTAAATAACAGAAGAGATTAAAAAAACAAGATAATGACGAAAGTGCAATAGATGCAATTAGTTGAACTTTCTCCTAAAGATAATTTTAAAATTAATTTTTATCTTCTAATAGTTGACATTTTACAAGCAAACTTACAAAATCGAACTGCTGTTTACATAGAAATTTCAAACAAATTTTCATTTTTAGCCTATTTTCCGAATGAAATGGAGGCTTATAAGATCAGGCCAATGTCTGCTGTCTGAAACTTTAAAAAAGCGAAGTTATTTTACTGCGAAATTTGTTAAAAGTATATCCTACCAATTTTTATATTAGCCAGATGGCTGTGGTGGAAGCGTGATATACTTTTGTCCTTGAAGATTCGGATTCAATTTATGAGTCCCACCCCAGTTTTTGCAAGTACACTTCATTATATAATCGCTTTATATTAATACAAATATTATAAGATAAACATTGTCATATTTACTCTCTGATATAATTTTTAAATCCTTAATTTTAATTAGATAATCGCTTATTTAGTTTATTTGTTTATGAATCCATTTAATAAATAATACTTAGAATATTTTTGTTTGTTAATCATCTAACTTTGTAAGATAAAATAATTATCTTGCCAAATTACTTAATTAACAGAGATAATATAACATTATTATTAATAAATTTGAAATTAATTATTTGATTTGAATTTAATATAAGTTTAAAAAAATGGGATTTCAAAAT
Organism: Olivierus martensii; assembly: GCA_000484575.1. Classification (NCBI taxonomy): domain Eukaryota; kingdom Metazoa; phylum Arthropoda; class Arachnida; order Scorpiones; family Buthidae; genus Olivierus; species Olivierus martensii. Next base: position 38,285 of record AYEL01059159.1, on the reverse strand, counting down.
ATACTGTATAACAATTCTTCTAGAGTAGGGATTCTCAAATATTACAACCAAACAGTTTTCATGCAGCTTCAAGAAAATATTTTTATATATAAATACAAATCGGAGTTTAAAAAATTCTGAATATAAATAATTTAATTTCCCATTTATTGTATGTATAAAAATTTTCAATTTTAGAATAAATGGATAGAAATCCAAAAATTGTTAATACAGGTATATTAATCATAAATTTCTAGTAAAAACTAGTACAATATATTTATTTAATTAAACATACCAATTTTAAAATAAAGATTAAATGAATAAATAAATCGATTGCTTATATTCTATAAAAAATAATTTATTATTTTATCACATCAAATTTCAGTGCAACCACCAGGAAGATGAAGATTTTTTTTGAGAACTCCTGTTCTAGAATAATAAATTCATATTTGTTCAGGATGGTGATGATTTTAATTATAAGTATATAGAAAATTTTAAATGGTGAAATATCAAAAATTTCGTTAATCTGTATTCTAAAATTTAAGAAAATCTTTCGAAAATACAATTTCAGAGTTTTTGCTGATGAACTTCAGTTCATCAGCAAAAACTGAAAAAAAATATGAAAAGAAATACCAATTTATAGTTTCAAATACAGTATTTTACCATATTCATGTCGTAAATATAAAATCGGAGAGTTTTTTATTCATTATCAACTAATTTAAAAATTGAAATGAAGGAAAACTGCTATTTAACTATAAACTGTTTATTAAGAAAATTCCAAAATATTTTTCTCATATAAAATACAAAAATCACATTTACTTTATAATATTGATATAATGATTTTCATAACCCCATATTTTAAAATTAAACAAAAAAAAAAAAAAAAAATTGATAGAGTTGAAAAGTTTTCGTGATATGCTTACACGTTAATAATTTTGTATTTTATTCTCAAATTTAAATTTATGAAAGCTGATAAATCATTATTATTATTATCGAAATATTTGATGCATAATTTTACAAAGATCATTAATAATAATCAAATTTTGCAATATTAATATGGATAGATAGAAAAGTGAAGAAATATTGAATTTATTACTTTTCAAATTATGCAAATCATATTTATTTATTGAAATACAGTATACTGCATTTAATTTAAACTATATAATTCATTTATTAATCAAAACATTTATAAACTATGAAAATGTCAGTTCCATTCTATTGGATGAATTGTGATGACGTATTAATAATTCATATAATCATAATCTCAATTAGTAAGGTGGATAATAAATAAGTTAAAAGCCAAAATTTCGACCTGAAGAGGAAATGTATTGAATGCACTTATTTAACCATAGCGTAAATAAATTATTTCGAATTACACTCATGTATTCTAATTAAGTTATTAAAATATTATTAAAAACTTAATTGTATTCAGAGAAACCTGTAGAAAGAGCAAAGAATCTATAATTTTATTAATATTGTAATTTGTTATAAATAATTATGTAAAATTGACATTATTATAAAATATTATGTCTTGATATAATTTATTTGTATGATTATTCTAAATATTCTATCCAATTAATAAATAATTATTTAAATATCTTAAAATTTGGAAAGAATGTCTTGATTAATAAGATTAATTAAGGTATTTTAGAAACTTGATTGCGTGAGGAGAGCATCAAGAGTCAATATTAAGTTTATGGATCCCATAGACTTAATTCTGACTTCCGATGCTGTCGTCAGGTATCGTCTCTAACATCTAATATCGTATAAAGTACCATTTCAAAAATACCAATATGGAGACAGGTTATCTATTAAATTCATTTTCTCTCACTTTACTTTAAAGATCATTATCCTGTAAGTAATTTATCTCGCTTATAGATGTTCAATAATGCATTTTTTGTTTTTTTCTAGGCATAATGTCCTTCCTATAGTTATGGGAGCGAGGAAAGAGGATTACGAAAGAAGCGCACCTCCCCACTCGTACCTACACGTCGACGATTTCGAATCTCCGCGTCATTTAGCAGAATATTTAACGAAACTCGATCAAAATGATACTTTATACAACGAATACTTCAAATGGAAAGGAAACGGCGAATTTATTAATACTTATTTCTGGTGCAGAGTTTGCGCTATGCTGCACGCTCCATCAAAGCCTAAATCCTATCCTGACATACAAGAATGGTGGTCAGGTAAGGGAACATGTACGACGGGTAGTTGGAACGACCCTAGTGACGATAGATAGTATCAGATGAAAAACAAAAGATATTCTTATAAGTCTTCCACTCATCAATGGCTCTAGTCGTTGTCTTCCAAGAAGAATATTTCTTCGATTTTTGTATCTTGTGGCTCACCTATATTTATACATATTACACTCTAATAAGTTGGTATAATTAAAATCACATCATTTTTTGTTTTGCCTTTATTTACAGTATCTGAAATAAATTATTTATTTACAGATTTAGAAAGTTTTGCGTTTTACAAGATATATTATTTTAAATGTGGTTGATCGATTCTAACAAACGATATCGAATAATCTGTTTTTTTTTTTTTTTCGAACATATACTGTATATATGGTATTATTTTTAATGTTAAAGACCATTCAGCCGATAGAATTAATCTTTTATCGTTTGCTAAGAATTGCATTACATTATAATTTAGAGATTAATTCATTTTAAACATTATTGTTTTCCTATTAGAAAAATACCAAAGTTCTATATCTTGGATAATTCACTACGATGTTATACAGTGCAATATTCATACCAAGTTTTTAGAATTGCATGCAAGATTGCTTTGATGAAAAAATATATTCCAAAATCACTGTAACAACGCCGAATTTTTAACAGTTCTTAACTTGGTTTTTGTTAATTCTTTTCAGTCCGTTCTGTTATAGAAATACAAATTTATTATGAATTATTCTCAAAACCCGTACATCCGAAGTTAATATTTATAATACATTTTAGTATAAGAGATATTTTCATTTACGAATAAAAAATTTAAAATATTAAATTGCAGCGTTTTTTATTTCTTTGAAATATTTCATTTATTTTGTTCAACAAATACTTTTCAATTTATATCGTTTACGCTTTTGATAGTCATTTAATCATTCCTTAGAAAACACTTTGATTAAAAGGCTATATTGACTAGAATTTTTTTATATGATAGCAATAAATTAATAAATGAATAAAGCGTGATGAAATAATAATTTTCACTATCATAAATAAATTTCAAAAGCTTGAATATAATAGAGTAACTGGTGGTATTATGGAATAGGAGGGTTATATGGAATACATTGGTTTCTCACAGAGGAGGCGGTGTTATGAAACTATAATAATGTAGAATTTCTATGTTAAATGGCGACATACTTTGATCTCAGTTTCAGTTTCCTTGGTGGGAAGCATGAAGATTTAAGATAGAAAAACATGTTTTCATCGATTACAAAATTTTTTGCGCCATCTAAAATAATCAGATCTGCAAAGATTGCAGGTAAGATGATAATTGTTTTCTGAGTTTCTTAAGAGTATTTAGGAAGCACCTTTCATAATATATCTTTCTATTTTGAGAGATTTGACATCTATTGCAGTAGACTTCCTTCAAATATTATATGAGTGGTGACAGTATGGAATACTATTTCATAATGCCACGTTCAGTCCTACTATTATAATTTAAGTTACGTTTAATCAATTAAAATTTAAGCAGACATATGATCAGAATACTTTCTAAATTAGACTAGTCTATAAACTATTCTAAATATTTTTTATTTTTTCTAATATGCTATCACTATGCCTATGCAAAAACCATCCAAAAGAAAATGATACAAATATTGAATAAAACAATGTTCTAAGTACATTTTTATCTAACATTCTTGGAAAGTATCTGGAAGAAAATATTGTTTTTCTAATTATTTGAAAAAAAGGAATTCTATTCCATTTAGTCTATACCTTTTGAACAATATGGAATTTTACACCTTTAAATAATTATTTAATTAACATGATAGATATATAAACTATGTCAACCATGATTAAATATGTTATATGGGACTGTCCACATAAGGTACTAATATATGAGAAACCATATAAGGTTTTTAGAATTTTTTACAAATTATAAAAACAAAATGGTATTCCATAATACCCCAGTTACGCTATAAAGTGCACTTAATATTATTGATTTATATTTTGATTATTAATTTAAAAATTTATAAATTAATAATCTAAATATTTGCAATGAAAACATATTAAGTGTTCCAATTTATATATCAAACATTCAAGAAGGCAAATCATATTGCATTCGAGATGAAAAAATATTGCTAATATTAATAAAATTAATCATAACTATTAACAACGAAAAATAACAAAAATTTTAAAATTTGTTTCGATTGATAGTCTCGTAACTATATCATATAATTTTACAAGCATTGCTTTTAATAGCAGCGTCAGGTGAATCAGTGTGACGCACACGTGGAGTAACATGAATGACGTTTATTCCGGTTTTTTTCATGTTATGCTTACCTCTTTTAATATTATTATTAGGAACCTGAATATGACAGTGTTTGCAGCAACAGGGGCAACGTGTTTCGCGACCAGAAAATATACCTCCATTTAGAAGAGGTGATTCTGGTTGCTCAATGAATCTTAAACTACGTGTAATGGGTTCGAGAGGAGGTGATGTTTGAACAGCCACAGCCCTGGGTATAGGCCAAGAAGACTGAAATTCTATAGGATTTAATGGTTCTGTTACGTCTATGATGGGGTTATTATAGTCACTACTTCCTGTGCTTAGTGGAGAAAGAGGTTGTAAACGAGAAACTTCGTCAAAAGTAACAGGCGAATAAAGGGAGCGTGTTTCTCCTCCAGTATCTGCAATAGCTGGCAAAGATGGGGGTTTAATTTCTTCTTCTTTATTTATTGGTTTTGCTGGCCTTCCTTTTCTTGCGTGCAGCCAGTACGTTTTCATTTCTCCCTTCCCCTGAGATAAAAATCAAAAATTGGATGAATTTTGAAATTGTTAGTATCCAAAATCAGTTCTTACCTTAACCGTGATTGTTCCTCTTTCAGATATATCCCAGTTGCTTTGTACAAGAAGATCTCTCGTCTTTTCGCTTATGTGCACTTTAAGAGCCTAAAAAAAATATTTCAGCAAAAATATGATCAATAACAAACAATACTCTAGTTTCATTATAATGTCTTACCTCACTGGTACTTTCCATTCTAGAAGCTGTATTAACAGTATCGCCAAATAGACAATACCTAGGCATTTTTAATCCTACCACACCAGCTACAACTGCACCGGAATGTACGCCTAAGAGAAGAAAATTCAATAACATTAAATAATAAATTATAATAAATTCAGAAATCTACTCACCAACTCGAATCTTCAAACTATCGTTAGTGGATGGATCCCTAAGATCACCGATTACTACAACCATATCTAAGGCCATTTCACACACTTTTTCCGCATGAAGTGGATCGTGTTCGGGTGCTCCACAAACAACCATATAAGCATCACCTATTGTTTCTACTTTATAAACTTCGTGTTTTTCTGTTAATTGATCGAACATACTGTACATAGAGTTTAACATGGATACTACTTCCATAGGTGTGATACGACTACAAATTTCTGTGAAAGTGACTACATCACTGAATAAAATCGTAACAGAATCGAAATACTGAAATGTAAAACAAAAATCGAAACAATTAATTAGTTTTATTTATATATATATATATATATTTGATAATATAGCTAACAATAAAATTTTAATTCTTAGATTTAATGGAGAAATTATTTCACCCTATGCATTTTATAAAAATTGCCTCTAAATGTAGTCCAGAAAAATAAAAAGACTACACTGAAAAAATATATAAGAATTATCAATATATTAATAAAATTACCAGAGATAATATTATTTTATTAATTTATTTTACATTTTAACTTAAAATATAAATACTGTACAATATTGTACCTTATTTTGCCTTCTCGATGATTTATATATAATACACATTATGTTTTTACATGAAAAAATTAAATACAATATGTTTTTGTGTGTGGTTATACCATCGATGGATTATACAAAATATTGTGCATTATTTATCAGAAAATATAGTATTTAAAATACAATACTATAATAGAAATTTTAAATTTTACATAAATATCAATACTTTGTGCATTTATAATAAACTTTAATGATAGTTTTAAATTCATTAAGGTTTCTAATAATCTATTTCAAAATTTTAAGCTTCAAATTTAATTATGGATTGAAAAATCTGTTCAAAAATTATTACAAAATTTGTTGTAAATAGACTTTTAATGTATTAGGTTTTCAAGCAGTTCTGGGAAAAATAATCCCTAATTTTCATATACAGTATATACGCTATTTTGGATTGAGTTAAATATGAAGGATTAAAAAAATTATGTCATCGAAATCATCTTCATTGGTATGACTTATCAATAATAGTAATTATTTGGAGAATTTAAGATGTTTAAATTGTATTCTGTTTTTAAATGATTGAAGATATAAAAATAGTTGGTGTGATATAAGAATCATCTTCAATACTTTGATATAAAATTCAATTCAAAACATAATAAGAGTACATGTCAGAATTTTAAATGGAAAATGTAAATTCGAAGTCATCTTTAATTAAATTAATGGCATATGCTTATTAGATTTTAGAATTGTTTTGATTTTTTATTAGGGAGGGCTATTTTAAATCACGTGTAAATTTGTGCGTTATGTGCTTTTATTTGAACTTGTGTGCTTTGTTTTTTGTTATTTTGACGTGACTAACATCAATACTGGGAGCACGATACGGCTTTCAGGATGTCACGAAAAGTGAAACATTTGACCTCTCTTATATCTCCGAAACTAATAGATAAAAGTATAAATAATTTATGCTTAATTTGTCGGTTGCTATGGATGAATATGCAAGAAAAATCTGAAATTTAAAATATCATTCTTTTTTTTTTCGAAAAAACTAAAAAAGTTCATATTTTCGTCATTTTCCGTTGCGCATTTTTCACTCTAAATAATGGTTGCTATGGATGAATATGCAAGAAAAATCTGAAATTTAAAATATCATTCTTTTTTTTTCGAAAAAACTAAAAAAGTTTATATTTTCGTCATTTTCCGTTGCGCATTTTTCACTCTAAATAACTAATAAACTAGAATAGATAAGCATAAACAGTAAGAAACAAAATTGTTCAGTATGAAACGTAGTTTTAGATCAATAAATATTTTTGATATATCTCTTATGCTTCCTGAATAATAAAGACGCAAAGTTAAGAAAGTTGAAAAATTCAAGCATTTTCAATTTTGTTTTTTTTTCAGTATTTTGAGAATTAAAAAGTTAGATATAAACAATACGTGAAAAAATTGTTGTTCCTTGAGAGCTCTATAAACATGTATAGCTAGATTTCAAATTGGGTTTTTAGTTTTCGTGAAATAGACATTACAAATTTGCATTGGGCAGTCTGACACCAGCATATTATTATTCCCTGATCCAACTTCGGCTCCATCGACTTTTTTAAGCAATTTTTATAAAAAATCTGGACATATTCGAAAAAATGAATTTAAAAAATGTAAAATAAAATACATACATAAATTTCTTAAATTTTAAAATAATGGCTACAGCCGATGCAGAAAAGTTTGGAAATTAGCTGTTGCAGATCAAGACAATCAGCAACAAGCCAGTTCCAGTAAATCTAAAGTAAGATTTGGTATTATTTTTTGTTAACAAAGTAAAAATTACTAATTTATCAGAATAAATAATTTCCTAAGATCATTTTATAAGAATGAAAACAAAAATATTTTAGATGGAAATGATGATAAAAATTCAGTAGATATTTCAATAGAAATAAAATAATTATATACATAGGACGAAATTAGAATTTATTATTTTTAATTTTAAATTTCATTATTGTTAAAATATTTTCATTCACTTTTTATATGCATAAATATAAATCAAATATCATAAAAACTATTATTAATCAGTAATATCTATAATACACGAAGCATTGTGCATCTAAATTATGCTTGTGCAAAAAAATAATATTTTGTGTAATTTTAAATACTACAAAAGCCTACTTTGTAAAAATAAATAAGTGGTACCTAATTGAATTTTTTATTTTTGTATTTACGATAATTAGGTGATTAAGATTATTATTATAATGCACTTAATGCATATTTTCATTACTCGACAAGAAATATCAATTTCATTTTTTATTTTCTGTAGAGAAAATAAGACAGTTAACTCTCATTCATTATTACATGGTTCAGTTTATACATATTTTCATTACTCGACAGGAAATATCAATTTCATTTTTTATTTTCTGTAGAGAAAATAAGACATAGTTAACTCTCATTCATTATTATATGGTTCAGTTTATAGAACTAAAATTGCTAATTTTTCTTATTTTTATGGACAAATATTTTAATATTTTTATTAATCGAACTTCAAATTAAAATACGAAATAAAAAATTTTAAAAGTTGAAAAATACAACTAAGTATCTCTTATTTGATTTTACAAAGTAGGCTTTTGTGGCATTTAGAATTATACAAAGTATTATATTTTGCACAAGCATAATTTAGATGCACAATGCTTCGTGCATTGAAAGCGGGTTTATCTTTCTACTTCCACTGTCCGGGTTGCATCCTTCATCAATTATTTATCCTGGAGGATATTCTCTAAAGAAAGAATTTCTGTTTGCAAATATCAAACTCTGAATGGGAATACATGAGAAATGAAGTCTTTTGTTTTATCTGTTTGCCACTTTGGGCTTTAACCAAAAAAACTAGAAATTCCGGACTTTGAACAAGAAATGTTCGTCATTTCGAGTTCGGCCTAGGAAATACTAGAACGTCCTACAAGCCTTAGGCGTTCTCGTTTTGACTAGGAAATTCTAGTATTTCCTGAATTCGGGTTTGCCTGTAGGAAATTCTAGTATTTCCTGAATTCGGGTTTATCCTGTAACATATATATTAACAAATTTCAATTAAATGATAATATTAATGCAATTATATTTTTCACTGTGTGTAATTTAATTCCTTGTTGAAAATTTTACATATTGCATTTAATCAAATATTAACTGTGAATGAAAAAAAAAAAAAACCATTTTACTATAGTCCTTCAAACCAAATACTACAGCCAAACTTCCCCTAATGAAATAAGTTTGAATTAAATTTTCTAACGATTAATTTTTACATCAAGGCTATGGTGCCACCATCTATTGGGTTAGTAATTAATGAATTATTAATTTAAATAAATTGTTAGAAAATTTAATTTAGACTTATTCCACTAGAAGAAGTTTGGTTATAGTACAGTGGGTTACGCTTAATTGGACACGTTGGGACCAAGCCATTTAGGCCAAATTAAGCGGCTGTTCCAATTAAACGAAGTAATAATAAATTCAAATATGTAATTCGTAGGTAAATAAATAATAGGTAAAAAAATAATAATCAGAATATGTAATTCGTAGGTAAATAAATAATAGGTAAAAAATAATAATTTACCTATTTTAATGCGTGTAATTCGTAGGTAAATAAATAATAGGTAAAAAATAATAATTAGGTACCTATTTTAATGCTTTATTAAAATAGGTACCTAATTATTAGTTTTTTAGCCATCTCCTCTGACTTCGTCTTCAACACTGGGCCGCTGATATTCACGCTTCGCCCGCTAACTATAGAAAACCATCGATCTAATGCTTCTTCGACTTCTGGATCCTTTCCATTGCGCTTTCTTTTGGATGTTCCTGGAATTTTTTTCTGTAATGTTCTCCTTACGCAGTTGATTTTCTTTTTGTAGGAGACGCGTCTATGGTAGCTGCTTCTTTGACTTCTGGATCCTTTCCATCACGCTTTTTTTTGGATGTTTCCGGAATTTCTTTCTGTAATGCCCACTATTTACGCAGTTGATTTTCTTTTTGTAGGAGATGCGTCTATGGTAGATTTCCATGCAGTTGATTTTCTTGTTGTAGGAGATGTGCTATGGTAGATTTTGAACGCAGTTGATTTTCTTGTTGTAGGAGACGCGCTATGGTAGATTTTGGCTTATTTCAGCCCGCAGTTGATTTTCTTGTTGTAGGAGACGCGCTATGGTAGATTTTGGTTTATTTCAGCGAGTCTCCCATGGCTTGTATTAAATGGCTGGATTTTAATTTTATCCAGCCAAGCGATTTTACTTGAAAGTGCAAAATCCTTTCTTGACATCTTTGCAAAGATTTAAAAATTTTAAATAAAATCGTGTAAATAAATATTGCTAGGTACAGTAACAAGAGAGACTCTTAAGTAGACGCACACTTGCCAGACTCACGACGATAGATAACTTATTCTCATCACGCTAGTATTGCTGAATACAGTATTATTTATCAACGATGATATTTACGTATAATTTTACTAAAGAATGGATGTTTATATTAGTGCGGCGACATTGTGTCGACAATGCGTATGTAATAGGACGCGAAGAAACGACCCGCTCCCTTCTGTTAGTCTGTATTGTCTTGTAGAAAGGTTAGCCTGAAAATTACCAGTACAATAAAATGTTATAATTTTTATATAAGGATTTTTTAAGAAAGCACGTAACAAGTATTAGTGTACATAGTATTGCCATACTTTCGAAAAATCCCTAAAATATATCAAAAATTGAAAATTCCTTTTCTGCTACTGTCCCAATTAAGCAGAATCCACTGTATTTGGTTTTAGAGTTAGTCCTATTAATAAAATGTTTAGCTATCTGACATAAAAGACACATTCATTGTGTAAGAACAAAATACTGTATTCCAATTTAAAATAAAACCCAAACCATAGAAATGGCAGAATGGATTATCATTTCTATGGTTTGGCTTTTATTTTACTTTGAAATAACGATTAGACTTTTATGTCAAAAATTGCCTTATTTCAAAAATTGATGAAATAAATTCACAATAAAATGTGAATTTATTGTGAATGAAGAAAATATTTTTAAATAAATTCACAATAAAATGTGACTATCATGGCAATGCTGTGTTAAAATTATCAGATATAATATTAGTAATGAAGGATAAATTACTTACTGATTTATCAATATCAATTACATTTATAAATAAGTTATTTATCTCTAAATCAAAGAACAAATAATTTAACAAAATATTAATAACAAACAACTCTAAGGCAGGAAAACACATTTTAATAAGATTTTTATGGTAGTAGCGCTTTCGATTACATAAAATCCTCTTCAGCTACCAAAAAGCAATGAACAACAAAAATATGTTCTATAGAATGCCACAAATTTTAAACTTTAAAAAGTGTTGCTATAGCAACGTAATATAATATGATTTCCATATAATAAACATTAAATTAATTAAAAAATTAACAATAACAATAATTACATGTTATAAAGTAACTAATGTAAAATATTCAGTAGCAACTAGTATAGATTGAAAGATGAAGTTTTTGCATATAATAAAAATTTTACAAAACTATAAGGTCCAAAGGATACCATGTCTCATGATTTTGTAAGAAGATTTTATTGGAGAGTCAAAGATTTAGTAAAAATATATGCTACTTGCTATTGAAAATCATAATTAAATATGATCATACATTGCTCTCCATCCAATATACTTGCTAAATTGTAGCTTTTAAAGAAAACGAACCTGGTTTCTTCCTCTGTGCCCCATCAAAATCCACATCTCCAACTAATTTAGATTTTCCAGTAACTGGACCTTTGATCCTTGTAATTCCAATATCAATAACACATGCTCCTTCTTTGATCATATCAGCTGTAATTAAATGAGGAATTCTAGTGACTACTACAAGAATATCTGCTAATTTTGTAAAGTGAACTAATGGATCTACTGGCGTATGTCGATGACAAATATTTTTGTAATCAATTTAATGTTTATCATATGGAAATCATATTATATTATGTTATGTTGCTATAGCAACACCTTTTAAACTTTAGAATTTGTGGCGTTCTATAGAACATATTTTTGTAGTTTGTTGCTTTTTGGTAGCTGAAGAGGATTTTTTATAATCGAAAGCGTTACTACCATAAAAATCTTATTAAAATGTGTTTTTCCTGCCTTAGAGCTGTTTGTTATTTTGTTGATTACCTTTTAGCAGTGTAGCAATACGTAATTTATTTGAAGAAATAATTTGTTGATAATGACCTAACAACAGATATATTGCAAAACTATATAGTTATTTAATATAAAACTATAGTATTTTAAAATGACAAAACTTCCATAAAAATGTGTCATGTTGTTATCAAATTTCTGAAATAAGAATTTCTAAATATAGAATTCCATGTGATAAAGCATTTGCTTACCATCTTGGAGGGTCCATATTTAAATCAGAGTCTCATATATCCAATTTTTCAGGAGGGATCCAGACCCAGCATGATAAACCGCATCTTTCAACTTTTTCTGGTTGATCTCATCATGGGTATTGGTCAACCTATAGTGAGCTCTAAAAATGGCTGCTGCTAAGTACAGAATATTTCAAATGTGATATAGTAGTGGCTTAATTAATATAACTTAACTTAAATTTACAATTTGTTGGAATCTATGGGTTCAATGAAAGGATAAATTTAAAAAAAACAAACAAAACATATAAATGTATTATGCCTCTAATCCTTGGAACATTTGTATTTGATATATAATCTATATTGATTTCAGAAAGATGTTTAAATTTTTATTTTAATATCCTTAATTTAAATCATTTTGAAATTTAAAGCACCCTTTCAAGTATTGACTCATTTCATTTTCAATGTTTTTCTCCCTTTTTGTTAACTTTTAATTACTTATAATAATTAAATAATTATTTAGATGTATTTATTGGTTTTTTTTAAAATATCTTTATTAAATTTATAAAATACTTATTTATATATTCAAATTTAAATAGAATATATATGTTACACATAAAAACTTTAAATTTTTATCAAAAATATCTAAATTGAATATTGATCTTTTGAAATACTGCTATGTTATAATGCTGAAGTGTTAAATGCATATTTTATAAAAAAATATTGCTTCACACAAATTATAAAATAAATTACAAATGCATTCATCTTACTATCATCAATTTGTTTAAAAGTTATCAATTGAATTTTATATATGATTTTAGAGTTATTTAATACATCTACTTAATTAAAAAGACTATGGATTCCTTTAATACTTGATGAAACTTTATAAAATTTTCTTTCAGTTATTTCTTAAATTCTGGATAAAGTTGTTTAAGTAATTCTTTTTTGTTAACTTTTCCCAAAGCATTACGTGGCATTGAATCTAGACAATGAAGTAAAGTAGGAGCAGAATAAGGAGGCATTCTTTCTTTACACCAGTTTCGTAAATTTTCCAAAAGTATATCATTCTGGTCTTTAGTTACAATAATAGCAGCTACTCTTTCTCCCCAGGTGTCATCTGGTACTCCCAAAACAGAACATTCTTTCACATTAGGATGAGATAGTAGATGGCGTTCTACATCTAAAGCACTTATTTTATAGCCTCCACTTTTGATGATGTCAGTAGATGAACGTCCTAGTATTTTATATATGCCATTTTTACATTCTACCGTATCTCCTGAAAGATAAAAAATTTTGGTGAAATTTTGATTATTAAAAAATTAAGTAATACTAAAATAACAGCAGAATTAAAAACAATGAACATCACAGAATGGTTCCAACTTATGATGGGGTTACATTCAAAATTTTTAGTTGTAATTTGAATTTGTAATTCAGAACACAGATTCAAATTACAGAAAATGAACTCAAATGTTTGCAAAAATGAGAAAATAAATGCATCTCATTTCTACAAACATTTTATACTGATAAAAAATTAAAGAAAATAACAGATAAAAATAAAATTGAATATATAACACAATTACTTTTCCAAATTTCCAACATTTTTGAATTCTCAAGAATTCCCAAAATAATCTTTTTTATTTAATTTTCGTTGATTATCTGTAATAATAGCTATAACAGTAAATGTTAATAAACAGAAAAGCCATAGAGAAGTGGGACAACCGGCATCAAGCCACTCTTATATTAAAAGGTCAATGCAAAAAATGAATAAATAAAATTTTCTAAATAGAGGTCAACTGGAATTTTGTTACTAATGCATGTCTTGCCCTGGGTGCTAAACAGGGGTCACTATACAGGTACTCCTCACTTAACGACCTACCTGTTTAACGACTGCTCGAACTTATGACCGAGCTTAAGACTGTTTTTTTTAATGGAATATTTGGTTTTTGCTCATATGCATCCATCGCTTACGACTTTTGTTTGTAATTTCCCCGTACTCATAGTTCCAGAAACTGAAGAAAAATACTGTACTTTGTGCATAATTAAGATATAAATTTTTAATTTGAAATTTGTTTCCAATATTTTAATATAGGAACAAGTTTTTTGCTTACCGACCAATTCGTTCTATGACCAAGTCGTCAGAACGAAACCCAGTTGTTAAGTGAGGAGTACCTGTAGTATCATTTTGGCTAGGTTTCTGTTATATTTCAGGTTTTTCAAAATATAAACAATCTAATTAACATAAACTTTATTTAGCCAACTTTATAGTATACAGTGAATTCTTACATATATCACACAATGTATTAACATTCCTAATCTGATTTAAATATTTTATTTATTAAATTACACATTAATAGAAAACAAATGCAAATATTATTCATTTGAAAATTAAAAAATACTTGAAATACTTTTTATTTATCATTTTTAAAATGAAACTTTAAGAAACAAAGAGCATTTAATTACCCGATCACATAATTGTGATCTTTGCTTTGTAACAAACATACTTGATGTGGAAAAATTTCTTTCATTTTCTGATGTGATACTGGAATAAAATATTAGCAGTGCAAGTTGTTTTTAAATAGACTGACTTACCCACAGCAGCTGAGAGAGCCAAGAACTCAGTTTGTTTGCAGCTGATGATTGTGACATACATCACAATCATTTCTCTATTTAAATACAAACTGTTTCTGTTCTCCACGATGAATCATTTCCATAAAGTGACAGCCAGTACTATCAACCATATCTGATCAGTTTGTTTGCAGCTAACAATTGTGACATACATCACATCGTACATAGTATCTGCCATCACTTTATGGAAACAATTCATTGTGGAGAACAGAAACAGTTTGTGGTTAAACAAACATTTATTTATTTTCACAATCCAAGATTTGACTACAATATCATATTAAAATAAGCTATCTTAAATTTCCTGAGTTAGTTCACTTGAAGATGACTTTGTAGTCAAACTGTGTGTGTGAAAATAAATATTTTTCTGTGTAAACACAAACTGTTTTCTGTTCTCCATGATCAAATATGCTTGATTTACAAGAGCTAAAATTAGCTGGTTATGTGTTATCTGATTCTGGTGTTGCACAAGCATTTCTAGTGGCATGAAATATTGTAACCTGAGTGTAATACAATGTAACTTTAGATAGCAATAAATAGGATAAAATGTCTAAAAGATACATTGCAAATAATACATTTATTTCCCATTGTGGATATTACTGGATTCTAGAAGCTGATTTTCCCAATTTCCCAACCAACTTGAGATTCAGAAATGGAAAAACAAAAAAATTCCTGAGAATAGGCAGGAATTCCTTCCCATCCAGAAACATTAAACATAATTACATTCACATACAAATATTTGTATCAAAATAAAGCATGATGAAAAACTTTTTTAATATCACTTCTCAAACAATGGTCAGTACTAATTGGCAAAGCACTCCAGGTCCAGCACGAGCTGTCTTTAACTGTGATGGATTGCAACTGTCATACTCTTCAAATTTAATCCCAAGTTCTTTGAATGGAAGTATGAAAATTAAATCACAATAACAGCACAAGTTCAACAAAAGATTGATATATTTATTATGTATTATGATTCATCTTTTGCTTGAACTTGTGTGTTGTTATGATTTAATTTTCATATGAGAAGGAGCAAAAAGTATTTAAATTTTTATTTGAAGTAAAAGAAGCTAAAGTATTTTCACATAATCAATCCAGAGAATTTAGTTAATTTAGAAGTTTAATTAGTAGAGTATAAGGAAACAGAAAATGACTGTCCTGGTAATGTTATATTGGTTGCAGAAATTGTTGGCTCTATATTTGTTTATTTTCTTCAGCTACAGATATTATTTTAAATTTAAATTTTATTTCTGAACTGTACAATTAGAGACCTTTGTGAAAATATTTATTTTTTTAAGTTTTCATTCTAAATAAAAATTGTTATAAATTGAGAAACATCATAAGTTACGAACTCCTATGTTTGAAATTCCAAAGGAATAAGCATAATTACTTATCACTATTTATTTCAGTAAGTAATTGTTTTTAAAGTACATAAACATTAAAAAAAATTTAACAGATAACTACTATATTTCATCAATTCTAAGACTCATATTTTTTCATATTTTGTTATCTCTGAAGTCAAGGTGCATCTTAGAATTGATGACTTTGAATAATAATAACAAAAATATTTAGAATGAAGCATGATAATCAAAGTTCATTAATTTTTAAAATTTGTTACAATTAGTGAGATATAAATATAGTGGCAACATTATCTAATCAAATGACAGCTGGGCTTATACATGTTTGAACTTTGCATCATCAGCGTAATGATTTTGACATACTGACATTCATTTATTTTTAGTGATACAGATAGTTATATCTATTGAGTTTTATTGACATTTGGATTTCTAATTAACACTTAAAATGATTTCAAGAATATTACATTATGGTAATGTTTTGAAACAAAAAGTTGTTTTGCATGCAGAAAAACAAAGAAACAGAGTGGTGAGACTTAACTTGATATTAATGACATGAAAATTCATTGTTAGAGAAATGACTGCATTTTTATATTTATTTTCAGAGCAAATTAATTATATTTTTGTGAATTTTATTTATTTGAAATAAATTTTTTGTTAATTTTTTATTTTATTTTTCTTTTTGTGATGCTGGAAATAAAACTGCATCTTGCAATCAATGGTGTCTTAGATTTGATGAAATGTGATATTAATAAACCAAAATGGCTGACTATATATCTAACTTTTCATCAAATATATCTCTAGTTGCAAATTGATAATCAAATCCAAAGTGTCTTTTTTTAGTCTATTCTCTAAAGGAAAGCAAGGCTTATAAAATCACCATGCTGTCTTTATGCTCCCAATTAATAACATAGGCCTGTGATGGAAAACTTTTTCAATATTTCAGCTATTTCTATTTTTGGGTGCTGAATTTGAAAAACATAATAAAAGTGTCATACAATAAACAATTGTTTATTTGCAAACTGTTGCATTTTATATACAAATATCCTACTTAATATAAACTTTTAAGCCGTGCCAAATTATTTGAAATTATTAAAGTTCTGTTATGACCAAGAACTTTTAAGCAGCATTGGAATCAATATCCTACTTTTCACAGGATTATGATTTACCGGTAGTTTATTGTAGTTATATTAATAGTTTTATACAAAAATTTGGTATTGAATGCAAGGCAGATAAATGTGGACTTTTCATCAACTCTTCTAAAGAATTCTAAAAGCTGTTCTTTTGCACAATAGAAATAAGTATGTCTCTGTAGTTAGTCATTTGTACATTTCAAAGAAACTTATGAGTTTAGATATGATTTTCACAAATATGATCATGACTGGATGATTTATGGAGACCTTAAAGTAATGTTGTCTTTTGAGCAATACAGAGTATGAATTGATTATCCCCAATCTGATCCTGAAACTTCACTTTTACAGCAGAGAGTTCTTTGGGATAAGATTATAACAACTGTTTGCACCATGAATGATGATGCAATAGTGTAGGCACAGCCATGCACACTATTATAATTAGGTAAACCAAACATTATTAGTGTGAAGTAAATATGACTAACACTATTTTCTGTTATGTTGTTTTTATATATCATTAAAAAAATGTCAAAAAGATATGATAGCGATAACCCTAGTTATAATGATAAGATCCTTTCAAAGCTGGCATATAAACACATTTATGTTTGTTGCATTTATATTATTATTTTTTAAGTTAAATAAAAAGGAATTTTTCAGAAAGTCTGAATTTTTCTTGCTCTTTCACACAGACATCAGCTTTTATAACAGGAAAAGTTTTTTTTTATTATAAAACATTTTCAGTCTTTCTAAGAGCCCACTTCAGTATATACACTTTTTTAAACAAACACTTTAGAACACTTTTTTCTTATATCAATTCCACCATAACATGTAAGCCAAATCCAGAAATACCTAAAATCCAAAGCATTCTCAGTCCTAAGCATTTTGGATTGGGGATACTCAACCTGTATATACTAAGTTCTCATGTTTCCTTTGTAATGGGATAGAAGAGTAAAGAGTTAACATTGGGAGCAAAAACACTAGCCAGAAAGATCTGTAGAACCTGGAGGCAAGAATATTTTTCATTAAAATCTTGCCAATCCAAAAAAATAAAAAATACTTTTTCCACTTCTTTATATAAATTGGGCCTTATCAAATAGTTTTTTAAGGCATTGCAAAAAAGTGAAGATTGCTTTAAGTGTCTCTGTAAGAAATTCCCTCGCCTATAAGAAGCAAAATTAAAAAAAAGGGCTTTTTGTCAGTTCAGACATTAGAATATTACTGTCTAATGAAAATTTTTTAGCTACAATGGCTAAAGTAGAAAATGAAGCTTGGATTTCCTTCAGAAGTGTTACTAAGTTCTCATGGTTAGCCACAATTCACAATTTACTACAATACTGAAAACATAACAAGAGTCTTGAATTAAATAAATCCTAAAAAAGAGTAAGAAAGAGATTTAAGCAGTGGAAAGCTATGAAAATTTTAGCAAAGAGCGTGCACTTTATCTTATAAAAACAAAATATCAAATTCTAATTAACTGTTTTCCTTTTTACAAAAAAAGAAAATACAAATAATTGTGCATGCACAAGAAAACATTTTAAAATAAAGATAATCTTTAAAATTTAAAAAAATAAAAATAACTTAAACAATAACTGCTTAAACTTATAAAACAATATAAAAACCAATTAATACAGCACTAATAAATAGGAATCAACATAAAAATAGTTTATTATGTACAGTTTGTTCCAAAAAGGTAGTCACCTGCTTCGCAGGGGCTGAGCTTACCGGAGTTGATCAGTTATAAAGTCTGTCAGTTCGAACATGCATAGTGGAAGCTAAAAATGGACGTGTCCATTCTGATTAAGAATAGGGGTGAGGTATATGAATGAGATGGGTCGATTACAGTGCTCTGAACTGAAAAGACTAATCACTGATCACTATTTCAATCTTGGCAGACTTTCTAGTTACAAATAGAGTAAATATTGGGTTGTCTGAAAAGTCATGACGCATTTTTGTAACAGATGGTGATTGTTCATTTTTGGAAGCATTAGAGTTATTCACATCTATGTAAAGTTATTGTCATTTAACCTGATAGTTTTAGCTTCATTTAAAAAAAAATTGATCCATTTTTTTTATATTTTATTATTTTACTTCTGTAAAGAGAAAAACGCGCATCAAACTTGTGAAAGGTTGCATAAAGTTTACAGTGACAATATTCTACTGCCAACAATGGTTCGCAAAATTCTGTGCTGGTGACTTTGACCTCAACAACGCTCCTCAGTAAGGAAGGCCAACTAAGGTTGATAACGATAAAATAAAGGCATTAATTGAGTCAAACCATTATTACATGACATGAAAGTTGCAGAGACATTGAACATCCATCATTCAACCATTCACGTCCACCTGAAGAAGCTGGTACATAAGCAAGCTCGATATTTGGGTTCCTCATGAACTTGAAGAAGTTCATTTGACGGCACGCATAAACATCTGCGACATGCTCAATAAATGTGAGGAAAATGATCCTTTTTTGAAGTGACTGATAACTAATGATGAGAAGTGGATTGTTTACAACAATGTGGTGCATAAACAGGCTTGGTCCTGGCGTGATGATCCAACTCAAACGACATCGAAAGTAGACATTCATCAGAGGAAGATTATGCTCTCAGTATGATGGGATTTTAGAGGTTTGAGATTCTACCAAGGAACCAAACAATCAATTCAGAAGAGTACTGTCGGCAATTGAACATTTTGAATGAATCCATCATCCAGAAATGTCCAGAGCTCATTAATTGTAAAGGGGTTGTGTCCCATCATGACAATGCAAAATCACACACAAGTTTGATTAACTGCCAAAAAATATTGGAGCTTGGATGGGATATGTTACAACACCAATCATACTGGCCTGATCTTGTACTATCAGACTTCCACTTGTTTCGCTCTCTTCAAAAATCCTTGTGTGGTATGATGTTCAATTCAGATGAGGCTGTAAATCAGCACCTTGTTCAGTTTTTTGCCGATAAAGAGAGATCCTTTTACGAACAAGGAATTATGAAGTTCCCTGAAAGATGGCAAAAGATTTTCAAGCAAAATGGGCAATATATCTTTGATTGATCTTTGTTCTTTATATAAATAAATTCACTTTTTAAAACATAGATAAAATGCATCATGACTTTTCAGACAACCCAATAGATAACACGCTGAATATCACTTTTTAAATTTTGAATATTGGTAATTATGAGTATGATATTTACAGATTTATTTTTTCAAATTCTAAATGGTAATTATGAATATGATATTTACAGATTTATTTTTTTAAATTCTAAATGCTAATATAAATATATCATATTTGTTTGCCGCCATATATTATATATTAGTATGCAAAATTTCAAAAAAATCGGTGACCCGAATGTCTGAACCTCCCCTTGTAAGAATAGGGGCGAAGAATACGAATAATGAGATGGGATTACAGCGCTCTGAACTGAAAAAACTAATCGCTGCTCACTATTTCAAACCAGGCAGACTTTCTAGTTACGAATTTAGCAAACAGATAACGCTAATATCACTTTTTAAATTTTGAATATTGGTAATTATGAGTATGATATTTACAGATTTATTTTTTCAAATTCTAAATATTTACAGATTTATTTTTTTAAATTTTAATATGCTAATATAAATATACTGTATTTGTTTGCCACTATATATTATATATAAACTGTATATGGAGTTTTTTTATATATTCCCGTCGAGGATAAGAATGAAATTTTCTGCATAGTGGAAGCTAAAAATGGACGTGTCCGTTCTGATAAAGAATAGGGGTGAGGTATTCGAATGAGATGGGTCGATTACAGAGCTCTGAACTGAAAAGACTAATCTTTCACTATTTCAAGCAAGGCAGACTTTCTAGTTATGAATTGAGTAAATAAGCATGCTCTAATATCACTTTTTAAATTTTGAATATTGGTAATTATGAGTATGATATTTACAGATTTATTTTTTCAAATTCTAAATTTTAACAGATTTACTTTTTTAAATTCTAATATGCTAATATAAATATACCGTACTTGTTTGCCGCCATATACAGTAATGATATTTACAAATTTATTTTTTTAAATTCTAATATGCTAATATAAATATATCGTATTTATTTGCCATCATATATTATATATATAAACTATATATAGAGTTTTTTATATATTCCTGTCGAGGATAAGAATGAAATTTGATTTGCATAAACCGGATATTTTTGAAATTATTATATAAATTTATATTGATATTTATATTGAAAAATGATTTCATGTTGAGAATGGCAGTGATGTTTTATAAATTATAACAACTAGTTTTATAAGTATATATATATCAATATTGTGTTCTCGACCATCCTAGCGAAGATCGACGGATTTTCGCCATGACGGATGGTCGGGGTAAAAGCGAGCTCAGCCCACAATATTGGGTTCTCGACCATCCTAGCGAAGATCGACGGATCGAAGCCATGACTGATGGCCGGGGTAAGAGCCAGCTCAGCCCACAATATTGGGTTCTCGACCATCCTAGCGACGATCGACGGATCGACGCCATGACGGATGGCCGGGTTAAAAGCCAGCTCAGCCCACAATATTGGGTTCTCGATTATACTAGCGACGATCGACGGATTTTCGCAATGACGGATGGCCGGGTAAAAGCCAGCTCAGCCCACAATATTGGGTTCTCGACCATCCTAGCAAGCCCACAATATTGGGTTCTCGACCATCCTAGCGACGATCAACGGATTTACGATCGACGGATCGACGCCATGACGGATGGCGCGACGATCGACGGATCGACGCCATGACGGATGGCCGGGGTAAAAGCCTGCTCAGCCCACAATATTGGGTTCTCCCGGGGTAAAAGCCAGCTCAGCCCACAATATTGGGTTCTCGTCCATCCTAGCGAAGATTCACGGATTAACGCCATGACGGATGGCCGGGTAAAAGCCAGCTCAGCCCACAATATTGGGTTCTCGACCATCCTAGCATAAAAGCTCTCAGCCCACAATATTGGGTTCTCGACCATCCTAGCGAAGATCGACGGGCATAGTGGAAGCTAAAAATGACGGGGTAAAAGCCAGCTCAGCCCACAATATTGGGTTCTCGACCATCCTAGCGAAGATCGACGGGCATAGTGGAAGCTAAAAATGAACGCATCCGTTCTGATTAAGAATAGGGGTGAGGTATACGAATGAGATGGGTCGATTACAGCGCTCTGAACTGAAAAGACTAATCGCTCGCTATTTCAAGCCAGGCAGACTATCTAGTTATGAATTGGGTAAATAGATAACACTCTATAATATCATTTTTTAAATTTTGAATATTGGTAATTATGAGTATGATATTTGCAGATTTATTTTTTAAATTCTAATATGCTAATATAAATATACGGTATTTGTTTGCCGCCATATATTATACAGGTTATAACGAAGAAGAAATATTAGTGGAACAAAGCCCTTTATTCAACAAATTCACATCCCCGGCGAGGACATAAGATCTCTTTTCTTGTGACGACCGAACGTAACATGTCACCAGGAATGTTAAACATAGTTCATGATATGTTATCCTTTAAGTCGTCAAGTTCGGGGACCCCACCAAGATAGACCTTGGACATCAAATAACCCCACAGAAAAAAGTCACATGGGTTGCGATCCGGGGTGCGAGGCGGCCATGCAACAGGAAAAAGCGATTGATGACCCTTTCTTCTGTAAAGGGATGGCGCAACAGCTGTTGTACCGATCGATTAATATGTGGTGGTGCTCCATCCTGCATAAAAGCTATCTGATCCAGGTATTGCCTTTGCTGAAGTTATAGAATGACAAAACTAGTCAGGATAACGTTATCGTTAAAAAAATTCTCTAGCCATTTTATTTTGCAATCATAAACTTACCGAATTGTTTTCGTGTTCTTCCCTTTATAAAAAATAATTAGAGATTTCACAAAACTAATATAACATTTAATTAATACACGATTTCAACGCAAAAATAATGTTAATCTTGTTTTCATATTTTTGCTAAATCAACATTAAATTGAACGCGAAAAGCCAAAAGGATTTTAATCAATTTCGTAAATAACTCGTATGATAAAAATGGCATTACAGTGATACTATATTTTTCAATTTAAAAATATTATCACATTCAGAATTGTGTTTGAGAATAGGTATATTTATCCTGTTATTATATTTATATTAAAGAAATAGTTATTTTAATTAGGCATAAGAATGTTTATGAATTTCGATTAGTTAACATATGACATGTCTAATCAAATACTAGATTTTGATAAATATCTGTTCAATTATACATAATCAGCATATACTTGCTGTATATAAATATCTAGCATTTCTCTAACTTATGTTAATTTTTATACAAGAAATAAAATACAGTAAATCCTGTCATGTTAGACACCTCTATATATTGGACGACTTTTCGTGGAACCAGACAAAAACCTATATTTTACTATACGTCCAAACCTTTATATCCTAAACACCTCTCTATCTTGTTTCTTGAACATCTGTTTCTAATAAGATGGACACTTCTCATTATTGGTTGAAATAAAATCTTAAATTTTATTTAGGTTTAGAAGATTAGCCAAAGGTATTGATTGAAATAAAATCTTAAATTTTATTTAGGTTTAGAAGATTAACTGAAGGAATTTGTGAAAGAGAAACTTATAACATTGATTAGCCATGCATTGAGATGGTTGCTGATAACTTATTTAATCCATGGTTTATTTATTACTGTAAATATAAACACTGAGCATTGAGAAAAATCAAACCAAAACTAGTCAAATTATAGTCAGAATATTATTGTAAATACAAACACTGAGCATTGAGAAAAATCAAACCAAAACTAAGCATTGAGAAAAATCAAACCAAAACTAGCTAAATTATAGCCAGAATATATATTATTGCAATAAAATTGAGCATTGAGAAAAATCAAACCAAACTAGCCAAATTATAGACAGAATATTTTATTGCAATAAAATTAAAAATATTTTGGCTATAATTGGCTAGTTTTGGTTTATGTTTTACTTTTTCTTTGAGAGTTGTGTGCTATTTCGTCTGTGGTTGTGATTAATCTTTCCTTAGAAATATTAAAAAGCAGTAAAAAAAAATTAAATGAACTTACATTTGAGTTATTTATCATTTACTATTCTGAATGCAGTAAGAGGGATTTACAGTGGTGGACAAAAGTATTGATACCCCATTTTTTTTTAATATTTTGAGAAAGACATGGTATCAATAAAGCATAAACTATAAATTTGACTATCAAACACAAATATAAACTCTTAGAAAAATTAGAGTAGAAAACCAAAACAGACAATAACACAAAATTCATTTTGACACACATGTTCAATTCTTCTTCTTCTTCTTCCTGTTTATATGGAGGGTGCAGCCACCGCTTTATCCTCCGAGATGTTAACATAAGGTGGACAAAAGTATTGATGCCTTACAATTAATATTTAATATGCCCACCTTTAGCAGAAATTACAGCTTGTAATTGTTTTTGGTAGTCGGCCGGATTGGCCGCGTGGAAACGCTGAGGATTTCCACTCTGGAGGACCCGGGTTCGAGTCTCGGGTCCCACCCCTTCAAAAATATTTATCATGGGGTCCGGGCCCGGCCCATATTTTGCGCATTCAATCCAGAAATGGAAAGGCGTTTCTTGGGTATTACAGTGTGGACAGTTTGGTGATTGATTCAAATGACGGGAATAGAGGAAGGAATTTAAACAAGTATTAGTTCGTAAACGGCAGAATGCAATTTCATATTGGCGAGAGCTGCAGTGCTGGTAATGTCAGCGGTGGGTTGGGTCGATGTGCATGACGGCGTATCTCTGTCCGATCGTAGTTGTGATTCGCTCTGCGTGTTTCTGAATGTCGAGATTACGCTGGTAGTTGGTGACATCATTCGGAAGGATGGATTGCCAAACGGAACCGTTAATTTGTTGTGATCGAGAAAGAGCATCCGCTTTTTCATTGGGGTCGATGCCAACGTGACCCGGAGTCCATGCCACTTGGATCGGCGACGGAAAGTTTGCCAATTGAATGGCGATGTTCTGAACTACTGGTGATGAACGTAACGACAAATGTTCTAGTGCTTGGAGAAGGGATAGACTGTCAGTTAGGAATAATGTTGGTTTGTTTCTTTGTTGACATACGCTAATCGCTTCGGAAAGAGCGACAGCTTCTGCCGTGAAGATCAAGCTTCTGTTGTCCACGGAGAGACAGGCTTGGCATTGTTGGTCTGGGATATAACTTCCAATTGTTGTCCGTGATGGTGTTTTGGAGGCATCCACTGCCTGTTGGTCTGGGATATAAATTCCGATTGTTGTCCGTGATGGTGTTTTGGAGGCATCCACTGACACTATTTCCCAGTCCGGCCAGCATTCCGCCAAAGTGGAGTAGAATAATTTATTGTACGCCGAGATTGGAAGGCCTGGTGTTTGGAAAGGCAGGCTCTAGGACATAAAAGGGGAGCTATTATTTCCAACGGGGGAGTGATCCCTTTGACGCTAATTACGCAAGACAGTTGTATATTCGCTTTAGTGGCTAGCTGTGTTCCGACAAGGTCGAACAGTTGTTGATGCGACCTCCAGTGGTAGAACTGCAGGTAGTGGGTGTTCCGGAAGGTTTCGCTGTATGGAGAGTTGGTACCCTGAGAGATTTGAGTGATGAAAATTTTTAGTGCCTGGTGTCTTATGCTGATGGAGAGGGGGGAGTCCCCGTTTGTTCCGGAAGGTTTCGCTGTGTGGAGAGTTGGTACCCTGAGCGATTTGAGTGATGAAAGTCTTTAGTGCCTGGTGTCTTATGCTGATGGAGAGGGAGGGAGTTCCCGCCTCTGCCAAAAGCATGGGTATCGGCGTAGTCTTTGGAAGACCTAAGGCGATGCGGAGTGCCGTGTGATAAACAGAGTTCAATCGGCGAAGTGAGGTAGCTGGGAGTTGTACTAGTAACAGTGCTCCGAACTCGATGATGGGACGGATGGTGGTGTTGACTATCCTTATCAACTGTTCAGACCGGATACCGAACTGTCGGGATGTTCAGACCGAATACCAAACCGTCGGGATGAGAAGAATTTTAGGAAGTAGTTGGCCTTGTGCCTTGTCTCTGACAAAGTTTATATGGGCTGGATGATGGGACGGATGGTGGTGTTGACTATCCTTATCAACTGTTCAGACCGGATACCAAACTGTCGGGATGAGAAGAATTTTAGGAAGTAGTTGGCCTTGTGGCCTTGTCTCTGACAAAGTTTATATGGGCTATCATGTGCATGTCCAGGATGCGAATTGTCAACTGTTGTGGGAAAGTGCCTTCTGTGGTGGTGATGTAGAGCGGGGGCGTTGGATCTTTGGAGAAAAGTCGATCACCTTACTTTTCGTCGTGGAGATGTGTAAGCTCCATCTAGTCAGCCAGTATTCGATTGAAGTGAACGCCTGCTGTAGACAACGGTGTTATGGTCTCTATTTGGTCTGTCGGTGAGGATATATATGTCATCAGCGTAGATAAAGCATTGGTTGTTCTTAAGGATCTCTGGCCAGATATCCAACATGTAAATGGTAAACAGAACAGGAGCTAACACAGTTCCCTGTGGAACTCCGTGTCGCCAGGACCTTGGGGACGACAGGACTCCTCTCCATCGGACTCGGAATGTACGGTTGCAAATGAAGTCTGTACACCATTTCAGTAGACGGCCTGTTATCCCTATGTGGCGAAGCTTAGCTATGAGCGCTTGTTGGCATATCGAATCATAGGCTCCTTCTATGTCTAATGAAAGTAGAAAAGTCCAGTGACATTTCGCCTGAGCGACGGTGATGTGACGAGGTATGGTGATAATGGTCGAGATCACACCTCGATTTGGCAGAAATCCGAAATGATGTGGGTGGAGGAGTTGTTGGGAGTGAAGATACATAATTAGACTTCTAAGGATCATCCTTTCGAAAATTTTGGCTACTATCGATGTCAAAGAAATTGGGCAGTACACCGTGACCGAACTAGCGTCGCCTCCTGGTTTGAGAATAGGCACAATAACCGCAGATTTCCAACTCGACGGAGAAACTCCCTGTTCCCAGATTCTGTTTAGTTGACGGAGCAGGTATTGTCTGCCTGTGTTGTCCAGAGATGCCACTGTCCTTTGTGATATTCCATCTGGGCCAGGAGAACGATGTTTAGTACGTGCGATAGCTTTGTTGAGTTCCCAAAGGGAAAAGTTGTCATCCCTGGTCCAAAGACATCTTTCCTTGGGCTGTGTTGTTGGAGTGAAGGTCCCTTCCTGACAGGGGCGACCGTAATATTGTGCCAGAGTTTCCGCCTGGAGAAGAGAGGAAGAAATTATTCCTGATGCGGTTTGTAGAACTAAGTGTGAGCAGAGAGGCAAGGCTGCCTGTGTTCGAAAATGACGGAACATGCAATAGATTGACCCTGATTCAGCTCCCGCTGTGCATATGCGTTGCCACCATCTTCTCCGTGATTCTTTCGCAGCCTGGCGGAGGATAGCGTCAAGTCGCCGATAAGTCGTCCAATTTGATAAACTGACTTGCCGTAGGGCGATGTGGAATGCGCGTCGTTTCTTGGCTCGAATTCTTTTGCAGTGGATGTTCCACCAGGGAGGACCTTTGGAGGTTTTGTTCGCACAATAGTTTGTGAATCGATCTACTGTGGTATGTAATGTTTCAATTAGGTCAATATACATTTCGTGAGATGACACCAGCTCCACGACGACTGACGCCAGACTGCTTTCCACAGCTTTCCAATCTGCGTAGTGTTTCATTTGACGGGAAGGGAGAGGATGAGTTCAGAGAAGAGTGTATCGGCCAATGATTGCTGCCTAAAGGATCGGAGAGCACTTCCCATTGGGCCTCTCCGTAAAGGTCCGCCGTACACATGAAGATGTCCACCGCTGAGGAGCCGCCCGGCCAAAACAATGTTGGGGCACCTGAGTTTAGGATGCAAACATTAGTGGATGCGACCCACGTTGACAACTGTCAACCCGAGGTATTCGAGTAAGTGGCACAATTATCCCAAAGGGGGTGATGAAGGTTCCAGTCCCCGCCGATAAAGCATGGAGATGTTGTATACGAAGCGATCTCTTGTAGTGCTAGTGCCGACACCTTTCCATGGGGGGCATAGAGGTTGAGTACGTCCAAGTGGAGTCATCATCTGGAGATGTTGTATACGAAGCGATCTCTTGTAGTGCTAGTGCCGACACCTTTCCATGGGGGCATAGAGGTTGAGTACGTCCAAGTGGAGTCATCATTATAGAGAGATCTGTGTTGCCATTCCACTTCTGGGTCTGAAAACGTACATGTGTGGCATATAGCAGACCATCGATCGACTACCGCCGTCAAAATGCCCCTCCTCGGCCTGTGGTATGGTCGTCGCGGAAGATAGTGAATCCCGGGAGGCTGAAGAACGTGTCTGAGGGCAGCCACGTCTCTTGGATCAGGATGACATCAGCGTACTGGAACCAGTACGATGAGATGAGCAGATCTCTCTTACTTCTGATTCCCTTTGCAGACATCAGCGTACTGGAACCAGTCCGATGAGATGAGCAGATCTCTCTTACTTCTGATTCCCTTTGCGTTCCATTGTATAATATGAAGACAGGAAGTGTTGTTGTGACTCCTATCCATTGTTTGTTGTTTTGGAGTGGCGAAGGTTAACTTTGATGTGATCCGCTATGGAGGTATATGCGGGAGTGTCAACGTCTATTTCCAGTTACGAGGTTGATGGTATTTCCAGGGATGATGGGGGCGAGGATAGTATGGAGGTATATGCGGGAGTGTCAACGTCTATTTCCAGTTACGAGGTTGATGGTATTTCCGGGGATGATGGGGGCGAGGATAAGAGGTGCGGCGTTGAATGTTCCATCATTCCCAAATCGTTTGTTTCCGGTAGTTGTGGAGTGGATGTAGGTGGATGGTTGTTGACCAAGATGGGCGTCTGCTCTCGCTGAGATGGAGGTTTAGAGACTGTGCAGTGGCGTTTTGGTCTGCCCCGACTAGAGTTGCGTGATTGGGGTGAAGACTGTGCTCTCCCCGAGCTTTCTGAGAGGAGGGCTGTTAGTAAGAATGAGACTCTGTGTAGTTCTTGTCTTAGGTCTACTACTGTTTTTTCAAGTACTGACAGTCGTAAGAGAACGGCTGTGTCTGAGGACGACACTGTAGGCGCAGATTGTCGCGTGACCGGTTCCATCTGGGGGCTAGTAGGCTTGCGTGCCAACCGAGGATCCCGGAGGTCAATCCGACGATGTGCAGAGGTTTCAGAATGTGCTTGGTTTGCTACACTGGCGTAAGAGAGAGAAATCGGCGTGAGGCGTTCTTTCGCCTCCACATATAAACACCGATTTTGAACTTTGCGGGAAATGATTCGCGCCTCCTCACGGTAACGGGTACAGGTGGTGTCCCCAGTCCGGTGGTTCGCTCGACAGTGAAAGCAGGAGGTCATCGTAGCAGTACAAGTCGAAGTGATGTGGTTCTTACCACACTTAGCGCATCTAGGGCTCCGTCGACAATTCTTATTGGAGTGTCCATAGATCAGGCATTTTGCGCAAATGCGGGACGTGGAATGTATCGCGTACATCGGAAACATTGGAAGAACATCTTAATCTCCTGAAGATCCGGTCGACCGACAACGGAGATTAGGACCGTGGAGCTAGGGGAGCAGGCGCCATTCTCGACGCAAGAAAATTGGCACACCTCTGATAACATGACATCCTCCTGTTGAATCCATTCCAGTAATTCACTCTCTGAGTATGCGATGTCTACGTTCTTTAACAGATACTCTGTGCAAATACTGTCTGGAGATAGTTTCGCTGATACTGTAATACCGACAAAAGTGTCTAGCCATAAGAGTTCTTGGGTGCAAGCACTCGATGCGATTTTGACTATGAGAAATCCCCCTCTGGAGTATTGGGTTTCTGTGATTTGTTTGTAGTGGACGACATGGGTGGAGAAGAATTCGTATACCTTTGCCGGATGTACGCGGGGAAGGGGAGATGCCCCCGAGATGAACACAGTTAGTATGGTGGGGAGACCGCACGCATTCGTTTAATTTCTCCTCTATGTCTACGTTCTTTAACAGATACTCTGTGCAAATACTGTCCGGAGATAGTTTCGCTGATAATACCGACGAAAGTGTCCAGCCGTAAGAGTTCTTGGGCGCAAGCACTCGATGCTGTTTTGACTATGAGAAATCCCCCTCTTGAGTATCGGGTTTCTGTGATTTGTTTGTAGTGGGCGACATTGGTGGAGAAGAATTCGTATACTTTTGCCGGGTGTACGCGGGGAAGGGGAGACGCCCCCGAGATGAACACAGTTAGTATGGTGGGGAGACACCCAAACCGCACGCATTCGTTTAGTTTCTCTGATCAGGAGGAAAGAGACCGAAAATCCGGGTCTGTCCGTTCAAAACGCCCCTCTAGGGGTACAAGAGCAGACTGCTCCAGGATAACCCAGTAACCTAACTGGATTTCAATAGAAGGAGGGAGCTGGAAGTCCAAGGAGAGGGTGACTTCTAGGGGCACAAGAGCAGACTGCTCCAGGATAACCCAGTAACCTAACTGGATTTCAATAGGAGGAAGCTGGAAGTCCAAGGAGAGGGTGACCGACACCCAAATCACTCGCTGTCGGGAGCACACAAAAGAAAACAAACTTAAAGTTCCCACCCGGGAGAGTCCGCAAGACCACTCTTGTGGCACAAGGAAAACCTTTCCTGACAAACCAAAATTCTTACTCAAATGAACTGTTTTTGATACGTCAACTCCCAAACGACCTCTTGTGGGAATTGTAATTTTAATAATAAATTAGCCCAAATTTAATTATTAAAATCACAGTTTCTTCTAAATTATTTTGTTAAGGAATCGTTTGTATAGCTTGAACATTTAATAAAGATGATTTATTTTAATAAAAGTCACGTGAAAGACGAATAATATTTAAAACTATTATCATTATTTACCTCTAGCAAAATTATTGGTACCGTTGTACCTCTCTATCTGTCAAATAAACAATTTATCTGGATTAGTTTCTCAATAAATTTTTCGATGTTTTACTTATGACAACGTTTAGATTCCCGATTTATAATCGGTGGATGCCACATTAGTGATACATTCTGCAAATTATCATATAAATTTTTTTGTTTTGTTTATACTCAGACTGACAATGGTAGTGTAGATATAATAAAATTTAATTTTCGGCGTATATTAATAGAAACCGTTAACAAACTTTGATGAATAACACGATGGACAAGCGGATAATCAATGATAATCAATTATTAGAAGATATTATTTCGATTGTTTGTTGACTTCAGTTTTATGTGGAACTTAAGGTTAAACCGAATGAAAGAAGAATCGGAAGCTACATTAAACGATGAATATAAGACCGAGCTTTTGTAAAATTAGCTTTAAACCGTAAAAAAAAACAGTTTATATCAATATAATATGTAAAATACCTTTAGTATAGGTAATCCGCTTGTCAGTCGTGTGTTCAACAATACCTTTGGTGAGATATTCCTTAATATGGAAAGATTCGAAAAAGTTTTATTTTCTAAATTTAAGATTTTTATTTTTGTCAGAGGAATAATCTCCATTCTCTTATATCAGAGATTGTCCTCACAATATATATATAGATGTATTATCATTATATATTATTGATAATTATATTATGTTTAATATTATTTATCTATATAAGTATTATACAAAAAAATGAATTTTAAAAATTTATTATCAAGATGCTCAAGTATCTAGAAAACTTTCTCTTAATTTTAAATTGTTTTAAGCAATTTCAACATAAACATGATAACATCTTATATTAGGGAAACTTACGTACAGTAGATGGCTCATAATTTATTTTATAAAATTGATTTTGCAAATTTTTTTCAAATATTCATTTAGGATCGAAATTGCTCTTCAATATTATGTTATACCGCAACATTTCATTTAGAATATCTTTACAGACATTCATACTACGATAATTTCTTGCGTTATTTTCAAACTGAAGAAGGAAACTAAGCTAATTTTAAAAATGGCTGCTATTTTTATGCAAATTATAATATCATTTACATATAGATGCGTATTTTTTAGAATGATACAAAAGCAAATATAGATTGCAATGATATGCAATATTCAATACTTAAATTATCTTTAATCGAACAGTATGTTCTATTTTTGTTGTGATGCAAAAAATTTGTCAATCAGAGTATTAATACATGGAAGAGTTGTAATGTTATAAAGAGATTCGAAACATAATTCATGCATTGTATATAGAATGGAAATCTTTTTCTCCGAACAAAGAGAAATTTTATAGAAAATGCCAAAATTCTATTAACTGGAAATATCGATTTCAGAATGAAACAAACAAATGAATATATAAGGGAGAAGGAATTAAATTCGAAAACTATGCTTGTAGAAACAAATTATTACATTTCTTAAATTATAAGATTAAGAAATTTGAATCGATGTCATCTTTCAGATGTATAAACACGCCTACCAAATTTTGTTTATCTAACACAAGTCTTTCTTGGTGTTGGGATTTTTTTTTCCGTCAGTGTATATATATACGATAGCAAAGCTAAGTAATAGTAATGTTAAATAGCTGACTGCAAAAAAGCCCATCTTTCTGGTGTTTAATTTAACCCCTTCAAAGCCAAGTGACTGTTCTTGGACTGCTCCTCGTCCGGTTTTACTAACCGAAAATTAACATTAATTTGTTAATTGACATCATAAAAGGGAATGGACCTTTGTTAGTAAGAAGTCTAGTCTAAGCTTACAACTCGCATTAATCGAATATTTGCTCGCAATAACTGAAAAACGGTATCATTTTTACAAGTCGCACTAATCGAATATCGCATTATTCGAACTCGCACTAATCGAGACCTACCTGTACTTTTCTCAAATTTATCAAAGCTGTTCGGCCTATTTTGGCATGTTCGTACAAGAAAAATGCATTTCAAACACGAAGAAACATCGAGGCTTTTGCACTTACGCAATACTCAGGATGAAAGATGGATTTAGACTGAGATTTGTGTCTATATGCTGCAACAGATAAACCAATCAGTTTGCAACCAATTTCTAAGATGATAAATTTTCTCGAAAGAATATTAGTTCACAAAATAATTTTCATAAATTGGAATTAATGGCGAAATAGTATATTTAATTATACAGTGAGCGAAAAGATGTCATAATCTAGACAGATTTTATTTATTTCAGTTTGTTTAGCATGTAAACAAGTACTGGCATTAAAAACAAATAACTGAATTTGTTTTCTTAACGAATAAAAACAGAACGAGTATTTTAGTTTATGAAAATTTTCAATTGAAAAAGATTAAGGGAAATTCCATAAACTATGTATTCTGTATAGGCTGATTTTTCTTGATTATATGCCTAAAAAAATTACTTATTTTGAAAACAGGAATTGTTTAGGGGAGGACACCTTTCATTTTGTTTTAATTAAATAAATATTCGTCATACAAAAGAATTCTATAATAATAGATAATTGAAATAAAATATTCAAATATCGGTAAATACCGAAAGCAGTTATGGCAACTAACAAAAATACGGTTTCAAAAATTCGTTTTTCAACGTGCATTATCGCTCAATTATACTTTTATGCTGTAGAAATCCAACCACAGATTTTTTTTGTCAACTTCTCCAAAATAATATATTAGATACCAGCCTATTTATTGTCGTTGGCATTGATCGCTATAAAATTAGTCAGAATATATCTGATATTTACGAGCATTAAATGTCAACATCAATCGCTCAGTTTCTAGATTGCAAAAGTGATGTCAATCAAGAAATACGTGTAGGCCTACTTATTCATTTATTGATTAATGCACAGTTAAACAGGCCAACTCTATGGCATCTTCTCACTCGCTAAGTTAAATTATATGCAAAATATTTTTTAATGGACTTAATGACAAATTGTTACAATATAGTATAATTTTTTTTTTCAGTGTCTTCAGTGGTTTGCTGCTTGGGTCAGTGTTCAGTGTTCAGTGGTTTCAGTGGTCCAGTGGTTCAGTGGTTTCAGTGTCAGTGTTCAGTGGTTTCAGTGCTGCTTGGGTCAGCGTTCCGACGACGACGTCCCTTCAGCACCGGAGTGCGGACTGGACACCCTGGATTGGACCGTTTTCGACGTCATCGACTTAGGTGGAGCCCCAGTGCGTAGTTCACAGCCTGTCTCGGATCCCAGGGGATGGGTTTCCGGTGAACCATCTTCAGGCTGGGTTGGGGAGCCCAGACCAGTTGCCTGGGAGATCTCGTGGGAGGAGGAGGGTGAGTTTAGTCGTCCGTCGAGTTGGGGATTGTTGCCGACGGCTGAGGCACGAGTTGTCTCGACGAGTTTGGTTGCGTAGACATTCCGACATACATGTCACTATGTCTGAGCATCCAGAGTTGTTTGAGCAACTTCCTGCTATTCCCGAAGTGGACGACTCTTTGGTAGTTTCGGTAGGACGAGATCTTCCCCGATGGAGAAGGCTGCTGAGAAGGATTTTCGGATCCTTTTTCACATCCGAGAATGCTTAAGCTTGGGGAACAGGTAAGTATAATAGAATGTGACAAATGGTCGAATAATTAACATCATTTTTTATCTTTTACAGTTTCTAATGATGTTGGAAACGAAATGGATAAGCGTAGGATACGAGGACTATGTGATTTCCTCGGAGAGTGTGGAATATTCTTGTTTCTTCCAGTTTCTGAATGGTTGGAATTGCATTTCGATCCTATTTGCTTAGGATCTTATCAGTTCTTCTTTTTACAGGTACAGTTTTAAATTATTTTATATATTATTTCAAAATAACTTTATATTTAAATTAACGAGTTATATATATATATTAATATAATAAAGTTCAGCTACTTATTATTTTTTAATACCAAAATAATTTTCTAAATTGTTATAAATCTAGTTTTAAATATTACCAAATTACTTTGAAAACTTTTCTAACTTTGCTGTCACATTTTTAGTGATCCCGAATAGGAGCGAAATGCTTTTTCGACCATTCAGAAACTGTAGAAGTGAAGCATTGGTGGTTAACTGTCCGAATGTTTCTGCTAACACTCGAATATTGCTCGCACTTAGAAGAAATCACCATAGCCTTCTCTTCCTCCGCCTTTCTACTTTGCTTCCAACATCACTTAGAATTGTAAAAGGTTTTTACAACAGAACGTCTACTCGACCATCGGAGACTTTTAACCGATTTGGTAGACGACATTAACCGAATAACACCTACAGAGACTGTGACATTTCATCAACTCGGTGCCGACTCTTGACCTTTTCCGAAAATGACTACTGGACTTGACAGGATGTGACTCTACGAAAGAAGAGCGTCGCTCACTTCGTTCTTTTTTTCCCGATTTGTATATACGAGTAAATTTAGGTTTAAGTTGTACATAAAATTAGTTTTTAAGTTCTTTTCTTATTTTTCATGATCTGAGACCTCAACCCTTTTCCATCCGTGACCAAGGACTTCACCGATCTGGAAGACGACATCACACCGAAACTCCCGCGGACAGACTTCTTCCCTTACTCGAGGAGGACTCCAGGATTTGACTTTAGATTGACAGGAATTGACAGCCAGCCGGGCGAGGCTTCGGCTGGCTTTTTTGCCCCCGGACTTGGTAGCCCAGTTTTTGTCCCTCATTGGTCAAACTGTCTGGCCATGAGGGAGGTTTCTGGGAAAACAAAAAACCCCACAGAGTGGGTGTCGCCTTGACGGGGCTCTGACGGGGCTTACGGAAAGAAAATTGATGCCTTAATAAATTTCTTTCCAACTAAGAACACACGACAGTTTAACACTAAATAAAATATTTTACTTGTTTTTATCTTATATCTAGTTAATCCTATAGTAGATTTCTCGTAAAAGAATTCTCTGATTTTTATAAGAAAAGCCTCTTCTTCATCAAATTACTCAAAATAGACTTGATTTGTAATTTCAATTAAAGTGGTAGTTGTTTCCGTCGGAAACAAGTAAAGCATACTTTGTAAATAAACAATTTATTCTGGACAAATAATAAATTTATTAACTATAATTTTATTTAAATGAAGATTTTCAAATTTTGTTTAGATATTTTTAACTTTTGTTTGTAATTTTAAACAAGAAGCAGTAGCCTACTATATTTAGTTTTGCGAAAAATTTATATATCAAGATGAAACAATAAAATACTGACGAAAGTGATTCTTTTACAACTTGGCAAATTTTATATTATTATTTAATAAACATTAAGAAAAATATTGCTTATATTTAATTTCTTTATTTACTCGGAAGCAAGATTTCATTTACATGCTTGCAGTTTTGGTAACATTTTAGGAAAAAATTTTACTAACCACAGTAAAAACAATTCTAAAATTTGATTAGCCTATACTAAAGATGTGTTGTATAATGTTATCATTACTCCATAACATTATATATTTTTCAAATTACTCAATAATAAGTACATTCGAAAAAAAACGATAATTTCTTTCCAAAAATGCTTATTTATACATTTTTCAGTAGTAATATTTAAATGAAAGTTATATGATACCAAACACATTCTTAGATTACAAGAAATATTAAAATTTTTCAAAGAGAATTTAAATTATCATCTGTCTGAATGGAGAAAACATTTAGACTCCCGAAAATTGGAATTTTATTCAGATTTGTTCTTAAATGAAGAAACTAAATTATAAATTGTATTAAATCTTCTACTATCGATTAAAGAAATTATATTTATGCTACAATTTTAGGATATTTTCATCAAATCCGGAAAAAATTATGGGATTTATTTAAAATTCTTGGTGATAAAACAAATCTTAAATTCATCAAATTATTTTGTGAAATTTTCAAAACATATCTAAGCATTGTTCTCCAAATTCAATGTATCGTCATTTGATTTGCGTGACTTTATGTATGCTAAAATAAATCTTTAAAAGACGTGGATTTGATTGATACTCTAAACAGGGCCTCCAAGAGAGATTTTTCAGCCGGAACAAGGCTAACTTTAGGCCCCCTACACATATACCATATATAACATATATAATAGCTTTGGGAATGAGCTTTTAAAGTAAGATGATTTATATAATTACAGTATATAAACTTTTAAAGCAGGAGAAAGATGAATAGGAAGAGGTACAGTATTGCTGAGTAACAATATTGAGAAAATGATAATTTTGTCACCCCGATGCTATGCAGTATCTGCTTACCGGGTTAAGCCGGCCTGTCCACGAGTACTTCAGATAAAGGCGATAGTTAGTTACTATGAGTATAGTTAGTTACTGATGAGTGGTGAGCAAGCACCATCGGATAAAAACGAAATGCTAAAGAGAGTTACCTGGAGAACAAATGTAATTCTGGTTAAATCTTTCAAATTTAAACTTAAAAACACTGCTTATCTTCTGTTATAAACGGTAATAGAAATCAAAAGCACTAACAGCAGTAAAACAGAATTTTATTCCTATAACAAGAACGTTTTCGATATACTCTTATATCAACTTCAGTTGTATAAAACCAATACAGAATCGAATCACATTTAAATTATTCATGAGATTCGAATTTAAGAACACAATACAACACAAATTCAAAAATAACTTAGGAAAAAATTTATAGCTAATAACAAACAAAACAACATAACTTGTAACTATATAATATAATAACTTAAATCTAAAATAAATAATAAATTAACATTAATAATATTAAAATTATTTAAAGTTCAAACACAATAGTGGCACTTTCATCTATTATCAACTGAAGGGCAATACCCATGCAAAATTTATACAAAGTTAATTATAGTTCTTAATAGCGTATCTCCAGGCTTTCGTGATATTGTCTGCCTGTCTAATATTAATTACATTCTCAGTTAAACATGCTTTTAAAATTTCTACTTTTTCTAGGGTGAACAGATCTTTACTATCATGCGCCTTCTTGATAATTCTTGCATCCTCCCATACTATCTCAAGATCCTTTTCATACGCTCTTTGAGCCAGCGCTGTAGAGAGCTTTCCTTT
>AYEL01059158.1:0-16086 GCA_000484575.1 Olivierus martensii | reverse complement strand
TCTGACCAGGAGGAAACAGACCGAAAATCCGGGTCTGTCCATTCAAAACGCCCCTCTAGGGGCACCAGAGCAGACTGCTCCAGGATAACCCAGTAACCTAACTGGATTTCAATAGAAGGAGGGAGCTGGAAGTCCAAGGAGAGGGTGACTGACACCCGAATCACTCGCTGTCGGGAGCACACAAAAGAAAACAAACTTAAAGTTCCCACCCGGGAGAGTCCGCTAGACCACTCTTGTGGCACAAGGAAAACCTTTCCTGACAAACCAAAATTCTTACTCTTAAATGAACTGTTTTTGATACGTCAACTCAACAACTCAAACTCCAGAAATTTTCTTCACATCTTTCATTCTCACAGCTACAAATACTATCTGTTGATAAGCGAGAGACCGATTACTGTAAGCAAGCAAAACAACAAAGCCCACATGTTCAATTTTTATATTTTCTTTTTTAATCCGACGATTAAGTTGTCATGGAAACGAAATAAATATCATTTGGTTTTTATCATTTGATCAATTAATTAACGGATAATCACTAAATGAAGATTGTTTTGGAATAGTTTTTAATTTTATAAATGCAGAAAGAAGCATACATTTTCAAATAAAACAATAAAATAAAATACTTCCCATAGTTG
Source organism: Olivierus martensii (assembly GCA_000484575.1). NCBI lineage: Eukaryota > Metazoa > Arthropoda > Arachnida > Scorpiones > Buthidae > Olivierus > Olivierus martensii. The sequence goes on along the minus strand of AYEL01059158.1, from coordinate 15,454 downwards.
CCATTATGTTATTGCTGGTGCATTTGCTTGGTGCTTTAACAACTTATCGCTTAATTACTCATTCAGTTACGACTATACGAGGGAGGACCCAAAAATAACCAGAATTTCCTGATAAAAAGCATGGACTTTATTTTTTTTAATACAAAACTTTAATCACTTTCAAATTATTCTCCATTGGTACTAATGCACTTGTCCAAACGTTCATTTCATTGTAGGAAGCACCTTGCAAATTCGGCCTCTTTGATACCTGCTAGCGCCATCATAACATTGTGTTTGACTTCGTCAACATTGGCAAAACGCTTGCCTTTTAAGTCCCTTTTCATCCGATGGAACAGGAAACAGGAAGAAGTCTGCGGGAGCCAAATCTGGCGAATAGGGCGCGTGGATCTAGGTAGTCGCTGTGAAGTTTGGGCACAAACTTAGCAGCCACTTGTTGCATTCTCAAATTGTCGTGCAAAATGCACTGAATGGAGCTTCAGGACAACCTGGATAAGTCTTTGAGTTTGTCAATTGTTCTGCGTTGATCTTCCCTGATGAGATCACGTATTTTGGCAATGTTGTCCTTGGTTTGTGCACTTGAAGGACGACAGGAACGTGTCTGATCTTCAATGGCCATTTCCCCCCTTTTAAACCGAGAAAACCATCGTACACTTGTGTTTTACTAAGAGCATGTTCTTTGTAAGCTGTTTGCATCATCACAACAGTTTCAGCTGTGTTCTTGCTGAGTAAAAAACAAAAATTCACAGCCGCACGTTGTTCGTGAGAATCTGCCATTTCTTCATGTCATGAGTGCACTACAGATACACACACAGAACTGCCACCGAAACTATACGCGTCGTTGTCGGTTGATGCCACTTGGCATACTGACTCAGGAGAGGTCCTCCCATAGCCCCTAATGGCACAACCTCATGCTACAAGTACATGATGTGCTGGAGAGTACGATTCCGGTTATTTTTGAAACCCCCCTCGTATAATGCTGCATTTTGCCAAAATTAATAACAACATGGATTAATTTGTAAATAATAAATTGAAACTTTCCTAATAAATGCTCAAAATCAATTTTCAGAAAAAATGATTGAAACCTGTCATTAAGCCTACCTAACCCTGTTGTTTGGAAAAAATAAATGGAATCGTCCAAAGCTCTGCAAACTCGAATTTGCACCTGAATCGATTAATCTCATTGGTTTGTAAGTATTGTAAGGAAGCCAAACATCTTCCGCTTAGGTGACTATTTTTTTGGAACAAACTAGCCACTTTTTCCCCTACACAGAACCTGACAAACTTTTTGCACGGGACTGTACATTGAATTTCACATTTGCAAATGTGGCCTTTTATACCAATTGAACAGGAAGATGATGCTGTTGTGGAAATCTCCATAAATTTCCAGAACCAGATGTGGAAGGGCATGTGACATGATTTGTAAATAAAAGTGTTTTCGTTTCATTTTTGGGTGAACTATTCATCCAATTTTTATGAAGAAACAATTTAAAAAAAAATTGTTCAGTATTGAATGCTGAATAAGTTTGTACAGGCGGTCCTTGACTTTCATACATTCAACTTTCTTATAATCCACTAATTCATACATATTTAAAAGTTAAATTTTTATTGATATTTATCCCAAAAACATGCATACTTTCTTGTAGCTACTCTCCCCTCTCTTGTTACATTGTATGTTGTCAGTTTATCTGTTTTAGTGTAAAATAAACATTTTAAAAAACACTTTTCCATGTTTTTTTACATTTCTATACTTTTGTACATTTCAACTTTTCTACACATTTTAGGAACCAATTAAGTACAAAAGTTGAGGACTGCCTATAATGGGAAATTTTTCCCTGTGTTGCAGTTTATGAGATAGGATTTTCAAGTGTCCTCATTTGCATAATTAAATCATTTGAAGGTCACCATCAGGTAGCCTGCCCATAACTTTCTATTTTTCTATTTGTTGGCATTAACAGATTTTTAAAATCTATGATAGTTATCAAGTTATTTGGAGGAGAACAGATTTTTCTTCCACCCTGTATAATAATACTAAATAATAATTAAAATTACACAAAAAGCAATAATGTATACAAACTAGTTATAGTACCCAGAGTTGCTTTGTTATTAGTGAAAAATTCTGTATTTGTTCAATAGAATATTTGTTTTCCTGCATGAGTATTTTTCTCATATGATTTGTTTTAAAGTGAATAGTTCATAACAGAATATTGTCTTTCAGTGAGTTTTATTCTTGATTGTTTTTAAGGTGAATATGTATTTCAACAGAAGATTTGTTTTCCAGAGTCTGTTCTCTTAAGATTGCTTTTTGGACAAATATTTTTTACATAGGATTCATTATTTAGGGCAAGTTTTATTTTGTTATGATTATTTTCAAGAATATTTTTTCAGCTAATATTTCCAGATTTTGAATATTGTCTACCTACTATGTTAACCAAAGATATTTTACATTCTTTATTAGACTTCTTTGAAATTAATTGATTTTTTAGGTCTTCCATGATTTTATTTATTTATTATATGAAAACATTCCAAAACATTATGTGCCAATATATCTGTATGATGAGAATTTAAATTATCATCAATAATGGAGAACATCTGTATTAATTAAGTCCTATTAATCATTTAAATCAACAGTCTCAAATTCATGACCTCTTATAACCTTTATTGCAGCCTGCATAGCATTTATTATAATCACCAGAGCATATAAAAGATATTCAGAAAAACAATTATAACTGTTTTTCATGAAATATTTGAAATTTACTTTAAAGTATTTTTAAATTGCATAAGAATTCAAATAAACAGAATTTTTCGATAAAAAATTTCCACAAAAAATTTATAAAAACTATCATCATTTATAAATGATTTTATAAATGATGATAGTTCATATCATTTTCATATTTTTCATATTCATATAATTTTGATGATAATTCATATAATTTTTCATATTTTTTGAATATGAAAAATTGACATACTGTATATCATTTTAAAGAAATTAAAATGTAAATTTTAATATAGTCAACTCTTCAATTTATTTACTTCATGAAAAATTTTTCCTGTGAGACATTGATTTTAAATGTGGCCCCAACCAACTAAAAATGTCTAAAATGACTTTTTGAAGTTAATGAGTTTAAGACTGCTGATCTAAATCATACTATGATAGTCATTTTAACAGAACTACCATTTCTCTGAGTTATAATTAGTCTGTTTAGAAATGCTATCATGCTCTGACAAACACTTGCTTATTGGCCAATAGTTTGCTCTTGATGACATTTTAACATGAGTGTTGACTGGAAAGCATCCATAGGATGATCGTTCATCTGAATTTTCTGGGACAGAATAGTCACCCTATGTATGCTCCTGGTTTTGGTAATTGTTCTACATCAGTAAATGCTCTTGGAAAAAATCCCAGATTTTAAAATTCATCTTATTTTCAATGTGGAAGTATTTATTTTTTGAAATTTGAATGCTAAATCAGCTACATTTGATAACAATGTTCAAAATGCAAATTCAAAAGATACGTCAAATCAGTGTCATCAAGTTCATACGGATATCTGCCAACAGTTTTACTGTTCAAATTCTTCAATTTTATCTGGATATGGGATGACTTTTAAATATTATGATTAAATTTAAGAAATTTATTATTGTATTGATTTTATTGTTAATTAATAAAACAGTAAATATGGTAAATCAATAAATATATAAATATGAAAATAAAACATGCTAAAATTATACTTCTGGTTGAATTTTTTTTTGTCCCAGATTGGATTGAGTAGGTAATGGTCAGCCTAAGCATCCATAAACAACACCATTCTGTTAGGGAAGGAGTGTATTGGATTTACTATGAAAACTGAATGTAGGGGAAAGGAATCATACAAATTCTGATGTCATGATATAAAAATAATTAAAAATTTAAAAATCTCTGTATAAAAAGATTTTTATTCATAAAGATATTTTATTAAATAAAAATTGCTTATGCTCAATAATTTGGAAAATAAAGACCTTAATGTAACATATTTGGAAATACATTTGATATAAAATATGTGTGACCAATCTAAATTGTTCCATGGGCCACTTGGAAAACAATTTGATTTTTGATTGTTTGTGTTCTCCATTATTGATGATGATTTAAATTATCATCATAGAGATATATTGGCACATAATGTTTTGGAATGTCTTCATATAATAAATAAATAAATTCAAAATCATGGAAGATCTAAAAAACCAAATTAATTTCAAAGTCTAATATAGGATGTAAAATATCTTTGGTTAACATGGTAGGTAGATAATATTCAAAATCAGGAAATAGTAGGTGATACTTGTAATACTTGTCAGGTAGTTAAGAAACCTACCCACCCAACACTAGGACCATTGGGCAGCTTACCGGAAGCTAAAGCATATTTGATTTAATTTCAATTGAAACTGTTTCAGGCTTAAGTCAATACGGCTCAACAAAGTCATGTCTTCATATAGCTGTGGATCATCATTCTAGATTTACATGGGCATTTCCTTCTAAATCAACTTCAATTAACTCATATATTCAATGTCTTAATAAAATATTTAAAACTGGAAAACCTAAACAGATACAGACCGAGCACCAGCTTTCACTTCACAAAGGTTTTGAAAATATTTATTTAAACAAGGTGTTAAACCATTTTGATCTCATTCCAATTCTTCAACAAATGGTCTCAATGAAAGATTAAATTCCACCATCATAGAAAAATTAAGATTGTTTTATCATGAAAATTTTAAAGTACCATGGACAAAGCATATTAAAACATTTTTAGATCAATATAATTCAAATCCTCATACTGTTAGCAATTTTCCTCCACAATATCTAATGTTTGGTATATTACCTGCGGATTTAAATATCCATAATAATTGTTATCCACCAGTGGAAAAAGCCAGAGAAATAGCCTTTCAAAGAACTCAAATACAGCACCAAAGAGATGCAAATATTCATGATCAAAAACATCCACCTCATGATTTTCAAATTGGTGACAAAGTAATCATAAGAAAATTTTATCATTTAAATTTAGAAAAACTTGCTTCTGCTTATATAGGACCTTATACTATAGTATCTATTCTCAGTCCTCAAAATGTTGAGATAGATCGACCCAATGAAATTATTGGTAAATACACAAAGATTATCCATGTTAATAAATTAAAACATTATTATGAAAATATTAACGCTTAAACTAATTTTCACTGTGATTTTAATATATCATTTCATAGTGCTCCAGAACAAGCTTCTAATTTATCTCCATTAGCTCCACCATTTATTCCATGTGATAATATGAATATTAGCAGTTCAAAATATTGTTCTAGTATAAATGATCAAACATTACCTCAAAATACAATTTTAGAAGAAAATCATAAGGATATAAATATTTTTCCTACTTTGAAGAAATTATTTTTTTAAATGTTACAAGAAATTCCAATACATTTTCTCTTGTCACTTATGTTAATTTTTCCTAATTGTTGTGTTTATGATCAATGGAAGTAAAAAACACTGCTTAACTTTGAGTCTAAAATAAATTCCAATACATTTTCTCTTGTCACTTATGTTAATTTTTCCTAATTGTTGTGTTTATATGGAAGTAAAAAACACTGCTTAACTTTGAGTCTAAAGTTCCTAGTAAATATAGCACTTGAAGCAGTATAAAATATAAAGTTTTTTTATTACACAAACAAAAACGTTTTCGATACAAACGGTATCATCATCAGTTGTCTGATGATGATACCGTTTGTATTGAAAACGTTTTTGTTTGTGTAATAAAAAAACTTTATATTTTATACTGCTTCAAGTGCTATATTTACTAGGAACTTTGTTGTGTTTATTTTATGCTTTATGCTAATTTAGTTTTTACACCTTTAGGAAAATACCTTCTTAAAGAATTGTTCTCTTCAGTTTTAAATTTTGTGACAAATTCACCACCCCTGGTATACAGGGTGCGTCAGCTAAATCCGGACAAATTTCAAATTGAATTTCTCATCATATTTTACGTCAAAGCTACGATGCTGCTATATTTTAGGTGACAAATTCGAAGTTTATTGAATCTTTTAAATCATTTTTAATTAATCAATATCCAAGTCAAATTCAAGAAACTTTGTCATAAGAGATTTTTGTATTGTTTATTTGTAGTTTTAATATTATACCTCCCAAATAAAATATATTTTTTTTCCCACAACTCCCACCACGTATTTCGAACTCCCAAAGGTTGCTCTTATTAAGGGGGACATATCTCATATATTTAATTTTTTTTATACTTTGGGAGGATCTTTGGGGAGAGTGGAGGAATTCTATCTGCTATCATGACAGATTTATTTTTGTTTATGTTATACTTGTCCGGGGAGAGACCTCACACACATGCTTGCTTGATACAGGGAAAAGAGGTCTTTTTTATGTCTTCTGTATAATATTACGGTTTTAATAGAATAAATCCAAAATAACCAAATTTTTGTGTCATTTTCATTAAATCTACAATCATCAAGACAATCTACAGAATACGACATATATACAGGGTGCGTCAGCTAAATCCAGAGAAATTTCAAACTGAATTTCCCGCCATATTTGACCTCAGTGGTAAGATAATGCTGACATTTTAGTAATCCAGACAGATGATGTGTTTGAGGATAAATTCAAAATGGCTGATCAGTTAAGATCAAGTGCAGAATATAATTGAAGGCCTTCTCGCTGGACGTTCACCTATCGAAATAATTTGATTCTTTAACTGTCCAAGATCAGACGTTCATCTTCCGAAATAATTCAGTTCTTTAACTATCCAAGATTGCAGTTTATAATGTTGCTGCTAGATATGTGGCTTCAGAGAAGTCTGAAGAAGGTTCTGCCATTCCGGCAAGGAAGAGCCATTCCATGGAGAGATCGTCAAGGACACTGGAAGTCATCCAAAGGGCTAAAGAGCTCATTTCAGAGGACCCAGGGCAATCTCTCAGGCAGTTGGCAAAAACATTGGGTGTGAATGAGGCCACAATGCATCGAATTGCGGAAGAGGACCTACGGTACAAGTCCTCTTCCGCAATTTGATAGGTGACATCATAAAAGTACAACAGATTTGCTGTCTGATGCCGCTAAAACAAAGAGAGTTGCTCACTGCAACTTGCTTCTGTGTTCAATGAAGAATGAAGCTGCAGGATGCATCAGATTTTTTTCTGATGAGAAAATTTTTACTGTTGATGCCAAAGTAAACCGGAGAAATGACCGTTGGCTTGCTTATGGTCCCCGTAATAGCTAGGACGAAGTTTCCGGCCAGTGTTCACATCCTAGGTGTTGGTTCCAGTGAAGGTGATGTCATGCCGCCACACGTCTTTGGAAAGGGGGAAACCATAACAAAAGAGATTTACTTGCGTGTTCTTACAATAATAGTGAAACATTGGATGGAAACTGTGGTTTCTAGGAGGCCCTACATCTTCCAGCAGGACGGCGCACCTGCGCACACCAGTCATTTATTGCAAAACTGGTTGTCCATGTTTTGGTCTAAAGAATTCTGGCCTCCTAACAGTCCAGATTTGAATTCTTTGGACTACTACCTATGGAGCATCGTCGAAAGAGTCTCTAATAGGTTGAGACATCCTAATGTGCATCTCTCCAGGCTGCTATTGAGGCAGCGTTTTCAAACTTGGACAAGAACATCCTAATGTGGCATCTCTCCAGGCCGCTATTGAGGGAGCGTTTTCAAACTTGAACAAGCAGGCGTATCTCTCCAGTCTGCTATTGAGGCAGTATTTTCAAACCTGGACAAGCAAGCGTTGCACTATTGAGGCAGCGTTTTCGAATTTGGACAAGCAGGCGTTGCGCAGGGCATGTCATCGATTTCCGCTATTGAGGCAGCGTTTTCGAACTTGGACAAGCAGGCATTGCACACGGCATGTCATCGTTTCTGGTCAAGAATCGAGGCAGTAATTGAGGCAGAAGGGAATTACATCGAGTAATTTTAATCTAGAGTAATTTTATCCCAAATTAATGTGCAAATGATAATTTTGATAATTTTATTGTTTTCAAATGATAATTTGATAATTTTATTCATTTTGTTAAATAAAATTTTGTTTAATTAAATTGTCTATTTTGTCCGGATTCAGCTGACACCCTGTATATGTTGGTTTAAATTTTATACCCAAAGTTGCAGTCAGGGAACAGATGAACAGACTCGTGAATTATAAGGCATTCCTTTTCTATCAATCGACTGTTTTGCATAAAGTTTAAATAAATTTGTAAAAGGTTTAAATATACAGGAATACATCAATTATCGCGATTAATGTTGCCACGAAAAATACCGCAATAATCGAATCCGCAATTATCGGGATAAATAATACGTGTAAAATGGGTGATCATTGCCAAGGATTTTTCAAATATATTAATTAAATTTTATGCATAAGGTAAAAAAGAAATGTGTTGAGCGTGCTAATCTTCTAAGTTGATCACTCTACATTTCTTCTTGATAGCTGTAGCCTTGATATCATCCTTGTTTCCTTTAGCATTCACTGTAGGGGTAAATAAGAAGAGAAATAAATATCCACATGTACTTCAAGTAGAGGTTTAGATGTTACTGGTGAATGGTGAGCAGGCACTATCGGATAAAAACGAAGTGCTACTTAAGAGTGGCGACTCAAACTAAATGTAATTCTGATTGCATATGTAGTGGGCTATACTCAAACTAAATGTAATTCTGGTTGCATATGTAGTGGGCTACATCTCTCGGCTGCAATAATTTGAATTTGAGTGCAGTAATTCGAATTTTGGTATCAAATTATAAACCACGATAAATCAAGAATCGCAATAATCGAAACTGCGATAATTAAGGTATTCCTGTATTTACAAATGGGTTAAATAAATTTGCAGAAAGTTGAAATAAATATGCAAATGCTATATTATATTTTTGGTTGAATTTACAAGGAAGTCAAAAAAATTGGCACTGATTTACTTGTGCTTTAGAACATATTAACAAAGTTTAGGGTAGAAGGAGAGACCAAAGTAAGGAAACAATAAAATTGTTGCAGCACTTATATTTGACAGTAGTGAATCTACAGTTAAAATCATAAAGAAGCAAATGTAAATCAATTTGCTAATATTATTGAATTTTAAATTCAGGAATTTTTGAAAAATCTGGTGCTATTCTAAAGCACCATGTTTTAGTATCAGAGAAAAAATTATATATTTAATTTGCCTTCTCAGAAAATGCTTGTTTTAACTCTCTCTCAGATTTTTATTTTAAACATCTATCTATGAAGAATATTTTTAGTAATTTGTATAATAATTTAATAAAATTCAGATTACAGGTAACCCTGATATAACATGGTAGATAGGTTCCTAAAAAAACAGTGTTGTGTGAAACTGTTATATGAGTCCTAGAGCCAATACAAAAAAAAGTTATGTTTCAAAACCAATTAAAAACAAATAATTCTCTTTATAGTTAAGAAATTAAATTTTTATTAAGAATATTAATTTTATATATATACAAAAGATCCCCCAAATAAACAAACATAAAACAAAAAGAAAGAAATAAGTATAAGCTTATGTAACATTCATTTAATATAATTTTATTTTATTTAATATAATATATATTTATTTCATTTATTATAGATTCATATTTCATATCTTCCTTACCAGGTTCAATTAAAACAAGAACTATTTTTTTTTAATAATATCAATTTCACTTTCTGAACTTTTTTCTGCATTTAAAGTTTGTGTATCTGCTCTCTTTACAAAATTTGTAATCTAGCCTACTACGAAATAACTATAAAACAACCCACTACAAAACAATTATTCCTTAAAACATACTCAAAAAAAAATTTACGAATAAAAAAGTTTTTTTCTATTTCTCATTCTCCTATTGAAGAATTTTTTTAACTTGCTTTAAAACTTACTAAACTTATACAAACTCACTTTTTATACTAGCACTGAACATTTGGAACACAAAGTACTTAATGGTCAAAATTGAAAATCGATTGCATCTTGTCCTTCTCATGGAAAACTAGCGAAATTGCCTTTATGACTAATTTTATCAAAATATTTCCCAATGATTGCATTTTATATGTATATTGTATGTCCATAGTATGATTTTAGAAAAATTAATGAAAATTTTTTGTATTGTAGAAGAGTAAATGTAATTTTCTAAATGTGTTAAGTAAAAACCGTATTGTAGAAGTACTGTGTTATATGAGTGTTTTTGCAATTTTCTAATCATGTTATAGCAAAATTGTGTTGTAGAAAACCATGTTATATGAGAGTTACCTGCATTAATTTATGAACGTATATACTGTTTAGGTGGTACAGGTCCTACTTCAGATGCAGGATGGGGTTGTATGTTACGCTGTGGACAAATGGTTCTTGGCCAAGCTCTTATTAATAGACATTTGGGAAGAGGTAAAACTTTAAAATTATATAAAATTTTAAAAACGTAATTTTCTAAATGTGTTAAGTAAAAACCGTATTGTAGAAGTACTGTGTTATATGAGAGTTTTTGCAATTTTCTAATCATGTTATAGGAAAATTGTGTTGTAGAAAACCATGTTATATGAGAGTTACCTGCATTAATTTATGAACGTATATACTGTTTAGGTGGTACAGGTCCTACTTCAGATGCAGGATGGGGTTGTATGTTACGCTGTGGACAAATGGTTCTTGGCCAAGCTCTTATTAATAGACATTTGGGAAGAGGTAAAACTTTAAAATTATATAAAATTTTAAATTTGATTGAAATATTCTTTATGCTATTATTTGTTTGCTCTCTTTTAATTAGCAATCAATCATTAACTTCCTAATATAAATAAATTTATATTTAATTATATATATATAAAATTAATTTAAAAAATAAGAACACTTTTTTATTATTTATTTGATTTTATTAAAGAATTCACATTTATTATGTGATTGATAGTATTTTTCAGTTTCCCAAATTTTGTCATTGTTAGGAAATCTGGATTTAAAATAGTGATTTCTATGTTCTCAGGAAATTCTTGAGAACATAATCATAAAAGCTGCCTCTGCTGCAGTTTTATTATAAATGGATTTTAATGCGGAGAGTATAGAGAATTCCTGTTTCATTATAAAGGGTCCACCAGAAGAATGGGTGATTTTAAAAACTGAATATCTCATATATTTAATTTATTTTTAAACTCTTGCTTATGGAATATGTAAGAACATTAAATAGCATTTACTTTACATGTGTTTAGCATGATATGTCCTGAAGATAATGTCCCATAAATGGCTGCTCTCTCTCTTTGCACATTCCTGTAACCTTGATTGGAAATTATCCATTACTTTGTGTAGCATTTGAAGAGGAATCTGTGCTATCTCTTGCTGGATTATTTTTTTCAGTGATGGAGTATCTCTTATTGATGGAACCTAAACACTTTACTTTGTAAATATTTCCCAAAGGAAATAGTTACAAGCTGAAAGATCCAGCAATCTCACAGGCCAAGGCAAATTCCCATATCTTGAGATGACATAATTGGGGAACAATCTTTTGATGATATCCATGGATATTTTTGGTGTGTGACTTGTTGCCTCATCTTGTTGAAACCATGTTTCTCCATTAATTTGAGGGTAAGTTGCTAACTGTGGAGTCAATTGTGTCTAGCATCTATACATAATACTCAGCATTTATGGTCACATAATTCTCATCATCATCATCAAAAAAGTAGGGACCGATAATCCCGAAAGATGAAATAACGCACCACACTCTCACTTTTATACAAGAAATAGCAGATTTCTCTTCAAATATTATGGAAAGTAATGAATAATTTCCAATCAAGGTTACAGGAATGTGCAAAGAGAGAGGGCAGCCATCTATGGGACATTACTTCAAGACACATCATGGTAAACACATGTAAAGTAAATGCTATTTAATGTTCTTACATTTATTCCATAAGCAAGAGTTTAAAAATAAATTAAATATATGAGAGATTCAGTTTTTAAAATTGCCCGTTCTTCTGGCAGACTGTATTTTAACTTGCATGTGTTGCAAATATATTATTCAACTTTTGTGAGATTAAGTATTAAAATCGATATTACTATTAACTAGGGATGGCTTGTCATTAGAGAGCCAGAGAGACTAAGCCTCACCATTAATTTTTTTATCAAACAAAACCAAATTATTCATTCATAAAAAGCATTTTTATTAACAAATTATTTATTTTTTTTGATAATCTAAATTACTGTTATAAAAATAAAAATTGTTTTCTATGAAAAAATATACAATCTCTTGCAAAAAAAACTAGATGCATCCCTAAGAAATAGAGTGAGGAATGAGAAACTCAGTATACAAATGCTTTCAGCTAGATATACAAATGACTAAAATTTCATCACTAAAGATTGCCCAGGGCATTTTCAAGAGTAAATCTGAGGCCTATATAAGGAGTGGCATTTGTAAGTGTGGATATATTTAACTGGTTTTGCTGTTATTTAAGTAATCTATGAAGATGCCTCTATGACATATCCATCAGCAGTACGAGCAACTGAATGAATCTGAGAGGCCACTTCATATGTTTATAGCAAACATTCATCATTTTTTGCAACAGAATGTATTTAAAGTTCCTGAATTTACTGCTTCAGCCATTATCTCACTGATAAATTTACTATTTTACAGCACTAATAAGCAGACCAATATGATTCTATAACTTTTTATTATGAGAAACATTTTCAGCTTTCTTAAGCCATCCTCAGCTCTTACAAAAGTGTTTGAGTTGCAGAACCAATTATTTTAAAACAAAAACAAAACGAGCACATTTAAAGAACAAAAAACAGGAAAATCGAATATTTAAATTTTTAAATTCATTCATATTCCTAATACCAATAGGAATATGAATTAAACGAAGAGATAGACAATATAATGTGTATATCCCAGAAACATGGCTACGATAAATATTTAATAGACAAGCTGTTCAAAAACTTAAAAAAAAGAATAAAGCAACCAATGTGGAGATCAAGAGCAACAAAGTGCTGGAAGAGAACAAACAAAAAGCCAGTTAAGCATTAACTATGCAGTAATTCCTGAGACTTTAAGAGAGTTCAAAACAATAAATAATATTGTAAGAATTAGTGATAGAAGACTGGCTTACAAGAGAGCTCCAATGATATTTAGTCTCCTTAAAAATGTGAAAGATACATACAATCAAGAAGAGTGCATAGGAGTATACAAAGTGCTGATAGAAAACCTGGATAATGGTCAGAAAGAAATATATAAAGGAGCAACATCTAGGAACTTAAAAAATAGGATTAAAGAGCATAAAATGGATGTGAAAAATACTAATCTAACAACCGCCTTAGCAAGGAGAGCTTATGAGCGAAATGTAAATATAAAATCAGATGATAGCAGAGTGATAAAGCAGATAGATGATGTAAATGAACTATACACAGTGGAAGAAATACAAATTTATGAAGGTACTAAAGAAGGAACTGTTATAAATAATAGGCAGACAAATAGCATCTCCAAGGCTTGGAAATTCGCTTTGGGGAAGTTCTCCAGTCCGATGACAATACATAAGGTCTAGCTTTAATGCAACGGAAGTATCCTAAGACTTAAATATAGTTTTTAATTTTTGTTCTTAGTGGTGATTTTATTTATCCTTGTGTTATTTTAGTTTTTAATTTTGAATAATCTAGATAAATTATGAATATGAATGAATTTAAAAATTTAAATATTTGATTTTCCTGTTCTTTTTTCTTTAAATGTACCTGTTTTGTTTTTGTTCTAAAATAATTTGTTCTGCAACTCAAACGCTTTTGTAAGAGCTGAAGTTGGCTTAAGAAAGCCAAAAACGTTTCTTATAATAAAAAGTTATATAATCATATTGGTCTGCTTATTAGTACTGTAAAATAGTAAATTTATCAGAGTGTATTTATTATAACATTCTATTATACTTGAGGTTGCTTTCCAAATAAATAATGTGAGGAGACATAGAAATACACACTGTTACTACTAGTTGGTGCATTGGTATTTACATGCATTTACAGAGAGTATTGGAGTCAGCTCCTTCAAGCCCCTTGGCCAATGCACTCTTAGCTGCTTAATTGTGTGCAGGAATATTTCTGTCACTACATGATTTACAATCTTTTTCAATTTATAATTTTTATCCATTCAGTGATTTATTATTATTATTATTATTATTTTTTTAAATTTATTGATACTAAAGCTTATTGTAATTATATATTTTGAATCTGTCATCATGGTATTCTTCATAACTTTGCCAATTAATATTTAATTCTGTATAAACAAATAAATAAACAATGCAAAAATATGTTTGCTAAATTTATTATTTATATTAATATCATTAATTTCTATTATTAATCTAAATAACTTTTTCAATTTGACCCCATGAGCCAAGACTGAACAGAGCTGAGCTAAAAGCTGTAATGATGAAGTTGCCAGTTGTCATGTGCCATGACACACCTATATTTAGAGTTGTTTGGTATGTTTTAACCTGTTGCATGCTATTGATGTGAAATGACATTCAAGGTTGTTTACTGCCAAAGGTTATTGATGTGATATCATGCCAATGGTACAGCAAAACACACCTGCAAATATTTAAACTGCAATTTTGTAGGTCCTATTTGTATTAATACAATTTTTGCAGTTTATTTATGTTTCTTATTGAAAATGCTAATTTATAATATTGGTTCCTATAATTTTTGGACAAAATTTTTTATTTTACAAGAGTTTTATGAAAATTTCTTTAATTGAAGATCTTTTGTAAAATTAGCTTTTTTCTCTGATTCTTCTCTATACAGGTAGGCCTCGATTAGTGCAAACAATGGGTTCCATAAATTTCTTGCACTATTCGAATTCGCATTATTCGAAGTATTAACTACAGTGATACCTCGGATCACGAAAGTCTCGGTTCACGAACAAATCGGTCTACGAACACCATTTGTGAACAAATTTTGCTTCGCTTTACGAACGATGCTTTGGTTCATGAACACACACACACACACGAACACACACACACACACAGAGAGAGAGAGTGGATGGAGTGCACGTGACTCACGGCGCACAAAACCCTGTGCACAGCCTCACCCTCAGCAGTAATCCAGTTCACCCAGCTCACATGGGTACAGTAGAGTCCTAACCATGTTGATATTTTAGTTTTTTTCTTTATTTAATTAAATTTATCCCTTATTGATATTTTAGTTTTTTTCTTTATTTAATTAAATTTATCCCTTATTACGGATATTTTAGTTTTTTTCTTTATTTAATTAAATTTATCCCTTATTATGACAGTTCGCCCAGCTCATATGGGTACAGTAAAGTTCCAACAAAATATGCAACAATCCAGTTCGCCCAGCTCACATGGTACAGTAAAGTTTCAACAAGTGGTTTTTTCTTTATTTAATTAAATTTATCCCTTATTAAGGCTCCCAAAACAGTTAAAAGTGAGTGAAGGTGGTGTTAAACATACTTTCTTCTAATATTATTGTTATATTTATTTCCTTTCTGTATTATTT
>AYEL01059157.1:0-35197 GCA_000484575.1 Olivierus martensii | reverse complement strand
AAAATTTAATTATAAATTTTTAATGAAATAAAAATATGAGTTTAATATTTTCTACTAAATTTATCTTGCTCAAAGAACGAAAATACTTACCAGGAACTCATCTCGTATAAAGTATTTGGCCCTTATTACTTCTGGATCTTCTCCAGATTCTATTACAGCTAAGATTTAATAATGAAAAAAATTCAAAATCAAAATATATGCATAATCATTTAACTTTTATTTTAAAAATTGAAAAGAAAAAATTAATTTTCAAACAAAGAATATAAAATATCTACTTTTTTGATGTAAATTGTAAATTGTTGTTTTTTTTTTTATTTTAATAAAAATAATTATATTTTTTTTAATTTTTAATAATTATTTTATTAAATAAAAAAAATTTTAATAAAATATTAATTTTATTTTTTTAATTTTTTTTATAAATGTTACATAAAAAAAAAACTAAATTATAAATTACTTTTTTAATTTTCAATATTTTTATGTCTTTTTCTCTTCTTCAAAGTTATATTCAAACTAATTAAAATGATAAATTTATCTAATATACTAATTATAAAATATAGTTTCAAAATTTGATATCATATAGTGAAATGTATCAAATTTTCATATATATGTTGACTATGTGGTGTGTGTGTGTGTATTCTATATATATATATACATATATATATATATATATATATATACATACATACAGTCGATTCCAATTAATTGGGCCAAATCTCAAAGAACTGGAATCAAACTAATACCCTAATTTAAATGCTTAATTGGGACACTAGCCAGAAAAGGATAATTAGCAATTTTTGACATATTTTAGGGATTTTTCAAAAGTATGTCAACACTACACATACTAATATTTGGCAACACTAGCATGATACATATCAGTTATCTATCGTCATGGGTCTGGCAATTTATGTATCTGCTCAGTATATAGTCTACCGTTACTATATACTGAGCAGACACATAAATTGCCACACTGTTACAGTTCAGTATATAGTCTACTGTTACTATATACTGAACTGTAGCTAGTGATATTCATTTACAGTGTCAATTTTATTTAAAATTTTTAAATCTTTACCAAGATTCATTTACAAAGTGTTGATTTTATTTAAAATTTTTAAATCTTTGCCAAGATGCTAAGAAATGATTTTGCACGTCGATTTTATTTAAAATTTTTAAATCTTTGCCAAAATGCTAAGAAATGAAATTGTAAAATTTATCATGTATGTATTATTTTTTCTTCCATATTTATAGTACAAATATTTTTTTTATTTTGGTATAATAAGCATTAAAATAGATACCTAATTATTATTTTTTACCTATTTATTTATATACCTATATATATTTTATTTTAGAATTTATTATTAGTTCATTTAATTAGGCCAAAATGGATTAGTCCCAATGTGTCCCAATTAAGTGGAATCGACTGTATATAGAATACACACACACACAGACACACACAGACACAGACACACACAGACACACACACACACACACACACACACAGTCACACACACACACACACAGTCAACATTCCATATCATCCTATAAATGTTCAACAGCATTAAGATTGGATGAGTTGATAAACCATGAGAACAGTTAGCTGAATTCCTCAAATCAATCTAGAACAAATCAGCTGTATGGTAATAAGCTTTGTCCTAATGGAACATGCCATTCCCTTGTGGAAAGAGGATCATCATTGTTATATGAATGTAATCAGCAATGACTCAGATATTCTCCAGCCTTCATAATATGGATGACATCAGCCAATGGATCAAGGGAATCCCAGCAAAATAGACCTCAGATGATCACACTGCTATCTCCAGCTTGCTAGGTCTCAATGCAGCAGCTTGGATCCACAGATATGTATGGCTGTCATCATACATTTATCTGTCTATCTTCAGTAGAAAATGAGATTTGTTGGACCAATACACTTTTCCCATCAGTCCACAGCCCAATTCTGCTGTTCTCACCATATATGAGGCACTGCTTTCAGTGATACGGTGTCAGATGAGGATGCCAGAAAGGACATCTATTATACTCCAGTCTATGCAATGTATGTTGTATTTTCCTATTGGAGTTGAGTACTGGATGCTTTGGTTGAAAAATATGGTAAGAATTGCAACTTTATCCCCTCTGTTTGCCCAGATAAGTCATATCATCCTTCTCTCACTTCTTGGATCAATCAGCTTCTTGTGGTCACAGCTTTGCAATTGTAACTTATTGTTCCCTTTAAATGTCATTTGTTGTACATCTGTGACACTTCTGAACAGGGAAAGCTAAGAGTTCTAGCTGTTTTGGTGATGGAGATACACATTCCTCAAGCATTCACAATCCTTTCTCTTTCAGTTTGTCAAAATTGTGTTTCTTGGACATACTGTTTACATTATACAGAAACATTCAACTGCAGATATTCAAGGCTTGGTACTACCCAGTAAGCAAAACAGATGAGACAATTCATGTGTGCAGGATGGTAGTATTCACATCTTTTTGGCACTACAGTATATGTTTGTTTATTTGTGTTTGTGTTTGATATAGTAATCCAAAATGCATTTATATGAATCACAATTACAGATTAATAATGGCCAACAATGATTAAAAAGGTAAATTATATTATTACTTTATTAACTAGAAAACATTTTCCATAATTTACTCATATAAAGAAGAAACTATTTTCTTAATAAAATTAAGAAAACAGTTTCTTCTCATAATGATCATATTCTTTTTTTATAATTCAAAAATCATTTTATAAAATTTCATCACAACTGTTGCATGGTAGATTTCAACTTGTTTTATTTTTTTTAAATGAGGGATGAATTCTATCAAATCTCAATATAAAATATAATTCACTATAAAGAATTTAAAGTTTAATATCCATATGCTAACAAGCAAGAATATCTGAATAGCAATTTTAAATTTTTACAAATATTTACAAAATGGTATTTTTTCATTCAATTTGTGTGTATTACTGACAAAACCCGAAATTAGTTAGTTAAAACCTGATTTGCATAGTTGAAACTAGTTTTAACAAAGCCTGTTCGTGAATACTAGTATTAACTAGTCAATACTAGAATTCACTAAAACATTTTATGGAAAACTGGAATTGATGGAAAAACTGCTTTATTTGCAATTATTTAAGTTTTTACTAGTTAAAAGCAGTTAGTTAAACACCTTTGATTTATTCAGTTTATGAAAAATTTAGCTTTTCATTCTGGAATAAAACAGTCGCCCTATCGAGACATGTTCGGGACAGACCCAAGAGTAGGATTTGCAACTTCAGCATTACCGTCAGATCCTCTCGAAACACTGAAGATGAAGACAAACTCCAGAGAGTCATCAAGGAGATGAATGCATGACAGAACAAAGCTGAGACCCCCTGCTGAAGAAAGAAGGACATGAAGCTGGTCCTAGTGGAGTTTACATCACATCAGCCAGAAGAGAAGCTCACGAAAATTTATCTGAGCAGGCCAAGAAAATGAAACATATCTGTGATGCCACCCACCCCACTGTTGAAGTAGGAGATAATGTCATATCCCAATCCTGGATATGGACAGAGCAAAGGCACATTTCTGAAATATCATTGGAGTTGTGCTGGAAAAAAATGAAGATTTGCACAAGTTTGGAAGTAAGGATAGAAAGGTAGGTTTTGTATCTTATATATTTGTTACTATTTAGAGAGTGCCTAAAATATGATAATGAAAAAAATATCTTTTGTAGATGTGAATTTGACATTTGTCAGAAGTTCCTGATGCCCAAAGAGGTACCAGATACAGATATTTCTTTGAGGACTGCAGCTAGGAAACGGCAACAGCAACACAAGGGCTCACATGTTGATGCTTGTGCAAGAAGAGAATTCTCTGCAACTCTAAATGTCATAACAGTTTTCCACACAGAAACAAATAATATGCATCATAAATATATTTATTTTTAGATTTCAGTTACTATGTTTATATTTTCAACCCCTAATGCATGAGTGCACGATTAGAAAGATATCAGGATAGAAAGACAGATCTTATCCTCGAAAAAGAAATTTTAGGTAATACTAAAATTTTCACTAATCATATCGAGTTTTAACTAGAGAAGTTTTAATGAAAACCAGAAGTTTTTAACAAATAGAGTGAATTCTAGTATTGACTAGTTAATACTAGTATTCATGAATGGGCTTTGTTCCAACTAGTTTCAACTAAACAAATCAGGTTTTAACTAATTTTGAGTTTTGATGGTAATATATGCTTTTATATTATGTTTTATTTATATTATTAACAATGAAACAATTCAATAGCATATTATATCTTCTCCATAGAATTTATGTCATTTTCCATATTGCTAAATACGAAGAGTAGTTCTTTCAAAAGTCCATCATGAGCTGTCCATGCTTGGATGAAGTCAAAGCAAAAGAAT
Source organism: Olivierus martensii (assembly GCA_000484575.1). Lineage (NCBI taxonomy): Eukaryota > Metazoa > Arthropoda > Arachnida > Scorpiones > Buthidae > Olivierus > Olivierus martensii. Next base: position 30,805 of record AYEL01059157.1, on the reverse strand, counting down.
ATGGTTCAACAGTTAGATCTTAATGCCCTGAAAAGAATCAAGATATAGGTCAAGAAATAAACCTAGATCTTCCATGCAGTAAAGACAATGTTTTAAAAGGTGGCCATCTGGTTTTAATATTATTTGTAGTTAATTATGATTAATATTTTCTTACAAAAATACTTACAAAATTGCTGATGAGTAGCAGATACTCACTCATGGACTACTTATGAACTTTTATTGGAGACCTTTTTTTATTTCCAGTTTTTATATCAATTTCAAATCATTAGTTATTAAATGGTGGGCTATTCTCAGGCCCAGTGTAGATTCCCAAATCCCGATTAATTGATTAGCAAGTCTTCAAGGATGGGAAGAGTTCATATATCTTTGTAAATATGAAGGTATGGGATCCAGAGCCCTCAATAAATAAATGACAATAACTTTACTGCATAATCTGCATGGATGTAAATTTATATAGTGCTTCCATTGGAGAAACTGGCCTATTTATTAAGGACTTTCTTTAAGGAAACTGCTTATTTATATTGTATTATGAAAATTAATACTAAATATTGAAGTAAATTTTATAATCAGTTTTACAATTTCAACATATTTCAATGAAAAATGGTTAGCTTTTTTTGGATTCAGAAATAAACTATAATTTTTTTCTATTTCAATCAATAATAACTTAAATTTCTAATTTTTGAGAATTCAATTTACAAGCATTTTTCAAGAAAGCTCCATGCTCATAAACCAAGTAAGAGTGTATTCTAAGACATACAAATGTTGAAATTGAAAACCTGTAAAGATTTAACCTGGATCTTTCCTAATTAATTTTTTCTTCTTCTTTATTATTATTAATTTGGATATTTTATTTAGTTTAAGGGTTAACTTACATTTCATATCATCTGCCTCAGGAAATTAGAAATTATGGAATGGAACTGCTGTCTTCTCAATGAACTCACTTGTCATGTGATGTCATCTATTCTAAAATAATATCACTGATCTGATTTGAAATGCAGAAAAATTAAAGAATGGTCTCTTACTGATGATTTATAATCAGTAAATAATTATTGCTAAGTTGTAAAGAGGATGATATGAATTGTTTTATCTGTAAACTAGAAATTGAAATTGTTGCACAAATGTATGTAAATGAGCCAAGCACAGGATTTGTAAAAGTTGTAATAAAAAGGATATTTGCTCCTAGGCAATATGGTTTAGAACTACATGCTGAATAGTGACTTTCAACTCTTTTTTGTGATATCAACAATTGATTGCTTTCTTGTAGTAATGTGTGGAGGAGTAGGCTAAGTTATTATTTAAAATTATTTATTGTTTTTGATTAATAAATTTATTGTTGTTTCGGATTGATTATTAAACAAGTTTTCATTACTAATTTGTTTTGTTTTATTATTTCAATAAAGAAATTTGTTAACACTTTTGTCAGTGCTTTGGATTCAATAAATTACTTTTATTATTTAATTTTACTTGTTTTTGGAATTAATCAATTTACTAGTTTGCAAGTGTATTAACTTTATTGCTTATTTTGAATATTGTGACTTTGCAAACTGAGTAATGAATAGACAATCATTACATGGAAAAAACATGGAGCCTTTCCATTTAATGTTCCATTTAGGCCCAGTTTCACAATATCCTATTAATCTGCTGAGATCCATTGCTGTATAGATATGTCATGGAAGTGGAAAAAAAAACAATAAAAAAAAAATGGTAAAAAAATAAATCATGTTTTGATTAGTGCAACAGTTTTTTTGTATTTATTGGCATATCAGTTTTTTTGTATTTATTGGCTGAAAACATGAACTTCTAATGATTAGAAATGCATGTTTTCTGCCTAAATATTTTTATGCCGAAATTTTTTTTAAATTCTGTTTTTACAAAAGATGTTTAGAATGCTTAATATCCAAATGCTTAGTAGCATTTGAATCTAATCGATTCTGTATTCTATTATGTTATACTATATTATATTAATCTTACTCTGGTTTTGGGATAAGATAATTTTATTTTTGAAATTTTAAGTTAAAATTGAATTTTTCATACGATGAGCTATAAAATTCTGAAAAATTATAATATATTGTAAATAATACGAAAATATTAATTAATTCTGCTAAAATAAGCAACAATATTTCTTAGTTGCTCATTTTTTGTTTTATTTTTACTATCTATACACAAAAAAATGAGATAATCCCAATAAACACCTTAGTCCTAGAGATGCCTGAACAATACTCTCTCAGTTTCAATCAAATTATAATTATAAAAATAAATTAAAACTCTGATATAAATGATTATTTTTAAATAATACTAACTGATAAAAATTTATCATCTGTGGTAGAGGAGGAACTTCTCTTTTTGCAACTTAGTTCCTTGTCAGAGGTGTGGGAAGTTACTACTAAAAGTTCCTTCTCTGAGAGAGGATAAAAATATTGCTAATTCCTTGTTCAGTAAAAAAAAGAGAAGAGAGATGCAGTAGCTAGCAGAGAGAAGTGGTAATTGAAGAGAAAAGATTAGAGAAATGGATTAACAAAAACAATGTAGAGGTTACAAGATGAAAAGCATTCTGATCTATCAGATGGCAGCCAACAGAAGTGAACAAGATGGTACCGTATTAATGCATGTGAATTAATTGTCATTTAACTTGTGGTAAGATTAATTCACTCTCTCAGATATGTGCTCAGAAAGGCAAAAGCATAGTTCTCTTAGGGAAATTGTAATAGTTTTAAATTCTTATCTTGTCATTAGCTGTTAAGCCTGTTTATATATAGTTTTGATATTGTCATTTAACTCTTGGTGCTATTTCTTACAGAATTATGTATTATTATTAAGTGTTATTAAATGTTAAAATAAAAAGTATTGTTTCATGTTAAAATAAATGTTTTGTTATACAGGAATACCTCGATTATCGCGGTTATTGTTGCCACAAAAAATACCGCAATAATCGAATCCGCGATAATCGGGATAAATAATGGATGTAAAATGGGTGATCATTGACAAGGATTTTTCAAGAAATGGATTTTTCAGGAAAAAAGAAATGAGCTAAACGTACTAATCTTCTAAGCTGATCACTACGTTTCTTCTTGATAGCTATAGACTTGATATCATCCTTGTTTATTTTAGCATTCATTGTAGGGGTAAATAAGAAGAGAAATAATTATTCACATGCAGTACCGGCTCTAGAGGTCCCAGCCCCGATGCTTTTCTTGTAACATCTACTCAACAATATAAAATATTGCCGAGTAATAATATTGAGAAAATGATAATTTTGGCACCCCGATGTGGTGCGCCTCTGCTTACCGGGTTAAGCAGGTCCTGTCCACAGGTACTTCAGGTAAAGGTGGACAGTTACCGATGAGTGGTGAGCAAGCGCCGACGGATAAAAATGAAGTGTTAAAGAGAGCTACCTGGATAGCAAATGTAATTTTGGTTGCATATATAGTCAGCTATATCTCGAGGCCACGATAATTTGAATTTGGAGCACAATAATTGGAACTTCGGTATCAACTTATAAACTGCAATAAATCGAGAATCGCGATAATCGAGGTATTCCTGTAGTTACAAATGAGTTTCTGATTCAATTCTTCTATCCCAGACATTGGTGTCACTGGTCCATGCACCACATATTATATTTTTGTGATTTTCTGATATGTTGTATGTTGGAGAAACACACAAAACTTTTCCTGTTGTCAGGCTGATGTTTAGAATGAAATCACATAATACAAAAAGCATATTAAAAACTCTTGTGAATCCTTGCACTAAGGAAGTGTGGCACTTTTATAATTTTATAGTAGCCACTCATTTCCTAGGAAATTCAAATTAACCTACTTTACTGCACTGCATTGGTATTGGATGTGTGCAGCAATAAAACATCTCAAAACCAATTACAGTAAAGAATAATATAGCTGTTTATGTATGAGAGGAGACAATTCTCATATATGTTGGGGTTTTTTTTTTAAATCTAAATTCTAAAATTTATAAAAAATTAAAATAAAAGTTACTGAAATGAAAAGAGAACACACCAATAAATATAAATTATCAATAAAAATGATAATATTTCAATAAATTTATGTTGCATTTGAACTAATTATATGACAACTTCATTAATGAAAATTTGAAGAATAAAGAAAAAAATTTTTAGTAATATCTTCTGTTGATTCATCCTTTTCTTCTATTTACTGATGACTGTAACTTGAATTTCTTGTTTATTCTTTAAGTCTTGATAGCTTATCAAACTTAAAGAATACACAAGCCATCAAGTATTAAATAGTAATAAATGCTATAAATGTATATTGCATAAAAAAAAATAAACTCTAGAAGAATAACACAAAATATTGCTTACCATCTTGTGGTACCTGATAATGTACAAATTCTCTGAAATAATCTTCTAGTTTTGACTTAGCAGCTTTAATCTTCTCTGCTAGAAGATCTTGTTTATTAAGAAACAGAATCACAGAAATGGTTCTTAACCACCTAGTAAAATAAATTTTATCAAGTCAATACAGTTATAATTCCCTATATTAAATCACTATTAAACTATATGATATAGGAAATATGTCCAAAAAATAGGAAGACAATGTTTTAATGTAATCAGAAACAATTTGAGAAATATTAGAAATGCACATTAGATCAAACTTCCTGCTATCATTATGACTAATGATGCCATTTATAATTGCACAGATTTTTTCCATTAGAAAGACTGTACTGACTGAAACAGAATATGGATGTTCAAACAGTGTATAAACATAAAATATTGCCTGAAACTAGAAAAAACCCTCATTAAAATATTGAATATGCTATAATTATATGATAATGGTACAATGAATTGTTCATATATTAACACAATATAGGTATTTTGCTGAAGTATAAAAGAAAGTTAAATTGATTATTCAGAATGATTGAATCCACACAAAAATCCATCATGGCACAAGAATTCTTCATATAGTGGAATATCATGAGTATTTCATATTCACTGAATTTATCAGACCTGTATCCATTGGATTTTTTCTTTCTAATGTGCCAAACAACATTATAAAAATACATTGTTTTTTCAGTGCAGAGGAAGTGAAAATAGTAACAATATATACACAATAATAACAGTTTAACACTTACCGTTCAAACAACAAGCACTTTTTTTAGTATTTTTTATCTTGACATGGTCTCAAGATCTCCCTTCATATAAAACAACAACCTTTAAAATGTTATTCAAGCAAATATTTACACATTGCAATACCACACAATTAAAGCATAATGAATTTAAGATTAAGATTATTCTTCTATACCGCTTTTACTGGATTATAATTATTATTCATAAATTGCATGCATAAACAAGAAGAACATTTATGCATAACTGTAATTGCTTGTTCTTTTTAATACTGTAAGAGCTGATGATGGCATTAATTTGCTGAAAATGTTTCTCATAAATAAAATGTTTTGTGTTTTAAGGACTGCTTAAATAGTGCTGTATTGTCATGAGAAAGAATTTAAGATTATTGTAAAACAAGTTTTAAACACAAGTTTATTTTTAAATACATGCACAATATCTATAAATTTGTTGAAAAAGCCTAAAATTATATCTACAAAGAATAAATCCAAATCATAATGTAAACGTAACTATGCACAATTAAATATGATCTGGCATTAGGACAAAATTACTAAAACACGTAAGCCAGAACCTAAACAAAAACTATATGAAATATTAAAAAAAAGATTGGGATAATAAATCTACTGAAATGAAACTGCATGTTTATGCAATACCTTTAACAAACCAACAAACAAGTCAAGAAGAAGAATACATAGGAAAAATGTGTTTAATATGTAAAAATTTAATTTAATTTTTTATATTTGGAATGAAGAATTTCTTATGTTCTATTTATATATTCTATTTTAATTTGTTCAATATTGAGACTGAAGTTGACTTTCATAGTTTTAAACATTATTCCAAAAGTTTTTCATAATAAAGTTCCTATTAAAAAAAGTACTTGTTAATTGAATGTTCTAGTATATACACTTTGTAGTAGATTTTCAGAACAAATTTCTGGATATGTTTCCAGAAATTCATAAATGATGAAAAATGTGTGTCATCACTGCCAGTAGCAAGAACTTGACTGTTATTACTGTTTGATTATCTCTTACAATTTATATGAAAAAACTCATTCAATCTTACTTTTTGGCTATATCTAATATATAACATAATAATACATATTTTAAATAAATTCTTGCATTTTTTACAAATACAATAGTCATTAATTAGTACAAGCGTTTAAAAAATTTTTCATCATTTTCATTAAATCCTTAAAATTTCATTAGAGTTTTCAGATTAAACATAAGAATTTTATTACAATCAAAATTCTATAAAACTTTTTTAGCTATTTTCATAAGTAAATCAGGTCTTTGTTTGGTTAATACAAATAAAAAACAACAACAAACTTATTTGTTGATTCAAAATAATTTTTATTAAAAACTAAAAAAAAATTTTTTATTAAAATTTTTATTTACTTTTGAATATCTACCCATCATTAGTAAACTACAGACTCAACTTCAGTTTGTAATTTACTGATGATGGGTAGACAGATAGTTCAAATTGAGAGTTGATAAAACTCTAGTTTTTCCAAAAACCCAATTTATCCAAGTTTTTTATGATAAATATTATTTATTAACTCATTATGCTTCACATCCACTATTGTTGGTCAATGTAACTTGGCCATAATGAACAGCTTGTGGTTTACTTTTGATTTTTGATACAAGGATCACATAGGACAAAGTGTGTAAAAGGCACTTATAAAAAATAAACTAGATTAGCATGTCATAATTAATAGCACTCAAAAATATTATTTAAAATGGCATTTGATAAAATCAAACAAAACAAACAGCAACAGTAACAATTTGGACAAAAATTTAATCTATGTAAATGGTGTAAATGGCTATAATTCCTGGTAAAAATATGTATAAGAAACATTAAAAGTTGTATAAATACTAATGTCTAATAAAAAAGTTAATATAATTAAAATTCTTTCCAACAAGATTTATGAATTAAAAACAAAATGATTAATTGCCATAAAATTTTGGCAATAAAATAAGGACATTCATCTATTGTGCTTCATATAAGTGTTCAGCTGCAAAGTTCACAAATCAATTGGTCTTCTTCTATCAAGAAATATCAATGAATGATAAATAAGAGCATTTGACTGTGCCTCTATACCAGGGGTGGGCAAAAGGCGGCCTGCGAAGGCATTTTATATGGCCTGCTGCATAAATTAGAATACATTACAGTTTCAAGTCCCACAACTGTAAAAATTCTACTCAAAAAGAAAAAAATAAAATAATGGATACTTTGTAGTGTAAAATAATGGATACTGTCACTAATGTATGCATACATTACAGAGTTACTCCAAATTTTGATGATATATAATTAACCATGAACATATAAATTAATATGAATGGTGAAATTTACTAAGTTGTAAATTTGTTTTTACAAAATTAATTAAGTAGGTACCTAATATTTTGTAACATTCTGATGTAATAGGTTGTTAGTAATCAATCAATTTGATAAAATACTTATGTTTCTTAAAGAAAATTATCTGAATTTATTAATTCGTAGGATGAATTATTTTCTAATGTTTCTAATGAAAAAATAGTTTCTCTGGATGCTTTTGAACTTTTTGCATACAAACAAAAACTAAGAAAATAACACAAGAAAAGTATATTTTAAAAATAATATTGATACACGAATATATTCTTTGTGTAAGTATCACAAAAGTGGCTACATATGATAGCAAGATTGACAAGAATGTGTGCAGATAAATTGGCACAATCATTATTCTTATCCCGTGTGATGGTGAGAAGAATATGTTTGTGCAAGAATCAATCTTGATTGAACGTGAGTAGTCATTTTATTTTATAAATTCGATTTTTTACCTGCTTATTGACTATAAACGAATTAAGACAATTAACTAGCACACTTAGCAGTATTAAAATTAGACTAAAAACTTTTATTAAAAATAGACTAAAAAGTTTTTAGTCTATTTTTAATACTGCTAAGTGTGCTAGTTAATTGTCTTAATTCGTTTATAGTCATTTTATATCAAAGAAGTTTTTATTAATTATTAATAGAATAGTTAATGTTGTTATCAATAATTTCATTACATAATAATAATTAATAATTACATAATTACAGCGCCATAAGGTTAAATTCTTCTTTAGATACTTTTCAATTTTTATATGGCCCGCTTCATCCTGAAGATTGTTTATCCAGCCCTCGGCAGAAAATAATTGCCCACCCCTGCTCTATACAGTGCTTTGATAGGACAGTAGTTTGAATTCTAATAGTGAATCTAGGTTTAATATTGTAGAGTCATAGAATTTATTATAGATCTGGTTTTCCCAAGACTCGCCATAATTACAATGCTAACACCTTAAAAAACAACAATAAATTATTGCAGTAAATGAAAAAGATATCTCTCTCTTTTTTCAATAGCTTATGGAATAATTAATGTTATTGTATTATGGAATAATTTTCTGTTGTTCAGTATATATTGTTTATCAAATTAAAAACATTTTAAACTTAAGATTCTTTTGATTGAGCTGACTCAAGCTAACAACTCTAATCTCAACTAATAAATATAGCCAAACAAAATATATTAATACCAACTATTTTAATATAATTAAAATAAAAATTCCAGATCAAATGTTTTATATTATAGGTTTCCTTAATTTTATGAAAGTTCGCTTAGTACCTTTTTACAGATACTAATGTAGTCTTTGCTTTTACGAATGACCTACATTTCTCACTAATTGAAAGAAATCTGAAGAGGATTTCATTTTTATGAAAAAAGTCGACCAGATGGCCATATGGTAATGCAGTAGCTTACTATCCTGGAGGATTTGGATTCAATTCTTGATCCCATATCTCCAGTTTTTTAGGAGGGGTTTGATTCCAAGCCAGTGAACTCCTTCCTCCAGCTTTTTGGTTGATCCCATAAGCCAGTGATGGTTTCTAAAAATCACTTTAAGCAGTCACGTATAATATAAACTATATATCTAACTAATATATTTATAACTAATCCCATGTATGATATGGCAATCTAACTAAAAACATAAATTTCATCATAAGTGAAACTGCAATTTACATACATTATTTCTACTTTACATATGCTGTGTATTTATCATATCATTCCTGCTTTTACCATATGTTAGTGTTATTTTAGATTTTATATTTATTTGGTATGATTTGATAAGTTATTGTTTTGGGTCTGTGAATGCTAAAAAGTTTTTCTTAATATAATTAATGGTAACTTCTTTGCTTTAAGCCATTTTGGCTTAAAAAAGGTTTTATAGCAGGCATGGGCAACCTTTCTTAATTTTGGGGCCAAATTATCATTCTGTCTCCGAGCCAAGACCGGACCAAATCATTAAACAAAATAAACTAATATTTAAATGAATTAAAACAAGTTGTTAAAATTAATTATAAAGATAAAAATCTTTTAATCTGATTACTATGTTTTTAAATCAAACATCAAATAGAAAAGGGTAGTAAATTCTCTATTGCGATCCGTTTTACATCGTATCGACTATAGTTAGACCCTAACTGAAAAAAACTCATTGATCATTGAATTCAGCCTCGAAATTTTTCTTTAGTTGGAAAGACTAGTAGAACACACCATGTTTCTCCACCATGAATTCAACCAACTTTGCTGAAATGGATCAGAGCCAGATCCGGCCTGTGGGTTGCCCATATGTGTTTTATAGGAACACTTCAACTTTTGTTAAAGTAAAAGAAATCTGTTTCCATTTAAAAAAAATTAAAAGAAAAAATTTTTCTTTTTTCTGTGATATCAAACATGTTTACCTGTCTATTAGGATATTTATATATAAATAGCAAATATCTAAAAAAATACAATTATATTGTAAATCTGTAAATATAAATTTAACAAGAGATTTTAATATAGCATTATTTTTGTCTTATTATACACAATAGTTCTATTTCTTTTTTTTTGCCAGTTTGGTATGATTTTAAAACTAGTCCAATTTTAAATTATTACAATTGAAAATTTTACACATTAGAACTAAAGTTAAACTCTTTCTTTATTGTGATCAATTTTTATTTTTATTTTTTAACAATTTTAGTTCTGCACAAAACTTCTTTGTGCAGAACTATATTCACAATAAAACGAAATATCTTTTCATGATTTTTTTTGGCAGTACATCTCTCAGATTATATAAGATGTCAGTAGAGGTTTCATTCTATTTAGCAAAGTTGAATGATATCCATCAATTTCCATCAAATACAAGTAATCAGAGAATGAACTTAAATGTTTCATTAGGCTGTTAATCAGGAACAACTAGTGAAGAAGCATTGATTATACTAATAAATACTAATAATAATAGCACTAGTCAGACATGTAGATGTACTTGGGATAGACTGTGAAAGCTCTTCATAAAATATTGTCCTAATGATTTAAATTTATTACATGCAGGAAGGCTGGAAGAATTTCCTTAACAACTTGCAACATTATGAGAAATTGGAATATTTGATTATTGACCAAAAACTGACTGATAGGTTTCTATTTGTTTGCTATTGTTCCAATTCATAGGTTCAGACTGATGAATCAACTTGTATTTCCATTCCACTCCAAAAATAAATCAAAACTAGTAAATATATCTAATCAATAATGACAGATAAAATAGAAAAATTGTAGACAAAATTCCAACTATATCTAAATACATTTATGTTCGAAAGGGCATGGTACTTTTATCATTTTATTGCAGCCACTCGCTTACTGGGAAATTCCAGCCAAGCCAACTTTATTGCACTGAATATGGTATTGGGTAGAGCAGTAAATCATCTCAAGGCCAGGGCTAAAAATATTATAGTTGTTTATGTATGAGAGGAAACAAATTTTGTATGTGTTGAGTTTTTTTTTATTTAAATTCTAAAATTTATAAAAATTAAAAGTTACTGAAATGATGAGAAAAAAAGCAATAAATATAAATCAACAACAAAAATGACAATATTTTAATAAATTTATGTTACTTTTGAACTAATTATATGGAATAACTTCATTAATTTTTATTAATCAAAATTTGCATAATACTTCATTTTTATCAATTTTTTTTTTTTTTTTAATATCAATCAATTTTCTTCATTCATGGCTGTTTTATTCAGTGGTCTTGCTGCTATGCAAAAATGTCAATATTTTCATTGAATGGCTAAAATCAATGTCATATACAAAATGAAAAGTTGTAAAATATAAAACTCAAAAAAAAAAAAAATGTTCACATTGTTAGAATCAGAATAGAAAACATGATAAACTGTAAAAACTTCATTTTTTCAATAAGAATTAAACAAAGATATCATAATTTAAATTTTTTGCATATAAATTAAGTACAATTACCATTAACTGCCGATCAGCAACCAGAGGCAGACTCAATAATGCAGATCTCAAAGAATTAATCCTAGTTTCATTAAATATATGACACTATCAGTTTCACTTAAAAGGTCTATCTTTTATTTATTCCACAGTATGATCTATTTTTTATTGTTGCCTTCTAATTTTATTTTGCACTTCTCCTTGCTTTATAAACTATTATATTTTGGATATACAGTGATACCTAGGATCATGAACGTCTCGGTTCACGAATTTCCCTACTACAGTGATACCTCGGATCACGAACGTCTCGGTTCACAAACAAATCACGAACACCATTTGCGAACAAATTTTGCTTCGCTTTACGAACGATGCTTTTTTTTTTATATTTTATTACAAAGAATACAGTGATACCTCGGATCACGAGCTCACGGTCTACGAACACATTTGTGAACAAATTTTGCTTCGCTTTACGAACGATGCTTCGGTTCACGAACACAGACGCACAGAGTGCATGGAGTGCACATAACTCGCGGCGCACAAAACCCTGTGCACAGACTTTTACATATAAATTATTATATATTTAAAATAATTTGTTTAATTATTATTTTATATAATCATAATTATATCAATGTGCTAATTTTTTGTATACAGATAGTTCTCAATGACCAAATCACAAGTCAGAAATAATTTAAATCTACAGATTGAGCATTAGACCATTATTCATTATAACACAATATAACATTATAGCAAACTCAAACACTAAACTAAAAATACCATTGATGAAATGGATGCTTCTAGCATATCAGATGGACTGTTATGCATATGAATTGCATTGACCAATCAACTTACATGCATAAGACTTACCAATTGCATCATGGTTTATAAATACAACTAGTGGTAATACAATAGAATTATAAATTTAAGACTTTCATATTAAGTTAAAGCAAGTGGTTTTTTTCTATAATTGATAAAAAGTGTTTCAAATAAAAGATTTGAAGTATTTTTTAATTTTTAATAATATATAAATATAAAATATGGAACAGTTATTGCAAAAATAATTGTATTATCTTATAAAATACAGGATAATTATATGTTAATTCTTATTTTTTAAATACTATAATTATTTCCTATTTTACATATAAATTATTATATATTTAAAATAATTTGTTTAATTATTATTTTATATAATCATAATTATATCAATGTGCTAATTTTTTGTATACAGATAGTTCTCAATGACCAAATCACAAGTCAGAAATAATTTAAATCTACAGATTGAGCATTAGACCATTATTCATTATAACACAATATAACATTATAGCAAACTCAAACACTAAACTAAAAATACCATTGATGAAATGGATGCTTCTAGCCTAACTGTTTAAGAGTTATTCATTGTGAAGTTAGCTAATGGCCGGAATCTCACAAAGCAAGAACCAATTACCATATTTTCCATAGAGTTAATACTTCGATTAGCACGAGAAATTCGTGGAACCAATTATTCGCGCTAATCAAGGCCTACCTGTATATGAAAGATAGCACTAATGCAGGTATTATATTCAAACAAAAATTTTAGTAGCTTAAAAATAAAAGTACTTTCAGCCTTTCAAAATTCAACAAACTACAGCACTGATTAACAGTTTTAAGTTATAAACGTATTTTATTAATCATAACATTTTCAGAATACTCCATCTTCAGCAATATTTGAATGGTTACAGGTTAGTAGCCTCTTAAATATTGCTGAAGATGAAGTATTCTGAAAACGTTACAATTAATAAAATATGTTTATAACTTAAAACTGCTAATCAGTGCTGTAGTTTATTGAATTTTGAAGTAATTTGATTATAAGCAGAGTTAGTTAAATAAGTACTTTCAGCTTTTTAAGCAAGCCCTCTTCCAGTTACAAATCACTTAAAATTCAGTTTTACTAAATATAAAAACAGTAAGAATACTTATATTCTAAGGAAATTTAGAATATTTTGATGTTCATTCATTTAGAACAAAAAGGATTCTCACTGTTTCAATATTTTGTAAAATTGAGTTTTAAGTAATTTGTAACTGAGGAGGGCCTGCTTAAAAAGGCTGAAGGTACTTTTATTTTTAAGCTATTAAAATTTTTGTTTAAATATAATATCTGCTTTAGTGCTATGTTTTGTATATTACAATCTTAAACAATTTTTGAATTTTTCAAAAAATTTGAAAATAAAATGTATTCATAAATATGAATGGTCATAATATAATGTTTGTAATTTAAGGAACATTTATACAATCTGAAAAATAAGGAAATTAATTCAGATACTATTATTATTTGATCCTCAAAAAATACTAAAATAACTTTATACGCTCCATTTTGTAATATAATTGGTCATCTTGAAATACTACCATATGCTAATTAATTGTAATATTATGTGATATTAGTTGTAGGGAATTTTGTTATCACAATATTTAAAATTCTTTTTTTATACAGTTTTTGAAATTTTCTGAAATTTGAAAATGAAATTTTACAATCATAAGTATGAAAGTTCATAACTCAAAGAGCATCCATATTTGTAATTCAGCATTTTGTTATCGTTCTACAAAAACTTCAGCTATTTATTTTTAAAGCAACTGCTTTATAATAATATATATCCATTTTAAAGTTAAAAAGGATAATTTCTTTTCATCACAGGTTAATGAATCCATTTATGATAATTCTTTCCATCACAGGTTTCATACTTGGTAAATCCATACCTAAGAAAAGAGTTTCATATAATTTAATATAATTTTAAGGTGCCAAGTTGTGATGTGATATAAATTATTTACTATTTCTGTAAATTATTTTCAATTGTCATGTATTTTTAAATTCATTCCCTTATGTTCTTCATAAAGCGTTTCATGAATAAAAAATCCTTTCTTTTATGACTTGTGAAAATTTTTCTTGTGTCCTTCTACTTATTTTACAGAGTGTATATATTTGAATTTGTTCTACCATATATTTGATTCCATTAGAATTAATGCATAGAACCCTGATATAGAACCCATGTAGATAGTTTCAATTAGAGAATAATGATCACATTTTTATTTTGTGCAATGAAACAGTAAATAGAAAATACTGATAAAACAAAGATATAGAAATATGAACATTCAGAGTAATGAAAACATTTATTTCAGATTAACAAAATGTAATTCTCAGCTGCAAAAAAGTGCTTATTTGATATTGTATTAGATTATATGAGTAGAAGCAGCGAAAACAGTAGAAATATGAAATTATTGGGTTGGTTGGAAAATAATTTTGTTTTTTCCTACCAGTGGCATTAGTTGTATTTTTACCCATCTTCATTCTAAGCCATATTGTCATTGTAAATTTTGACAGCTGACGTTTCACGGTATATTTATAAAAAATTTTTTTTGATTCTGAGCAGTTGGTTTTTTTTTGTTTCCTATCAAAAAATGGAAAATAAAATGAAGATTTTTGGCATGTTTTGCTTTTATATCACTGAAAAAGTAATAATGCTGTACAAGCAAGAAAAAAATTATGTAAAGTGTAGGGAGAAGATGTGTTAATAGAATGCTAGTGCCAAAACTGGTGTGCAAAATTTCATTCTTGCAATTTTGATGTTAAAGATGCACCATGTACAGGAAACTTAGTTGAAGCTGATGATGACAAAATAAAGGTATTGGTTGAAGCAAATCGCTAAATAACAATATGAGAAATTGCTACATGATTGAATTTATTGAATTCAACTGTTCATGACTAGTTGAAACATTGATATTTGGATTCCACATGTTCTCAAAGAAAGATTTGTTCCATTGCATCGACACCTGTGATTTGTGCTCAAACATGAAGAAAATGATCCCTTTCTGAAGCGGATCATAACTGTTGATAAAAAATGAATTGTTTACAACAAAGTTGAATGCAAGCAATCATGGAGTAGAAGAAATGGACCAGCTCAAAGCACTCCAAGACCCCATATTCATCAAAAAAATGATGCTCTTTGTTTGGTGGTATTTCAAAGGAATTTTTTTTGAGCTTCTTCCAGACAATTCCACAATTAATTCAGAAGTGTACTGCCATACAAATTGGACAAATTGATGATTCCATCAAACAGAAGAGGCCAGAATTGATTAACAGAAAAGGCATAGTGTTTCACTATGACAATACCAGACTTCATACAAGTTTGATGACTCGCCAGAAGCTGTTACAGTTTGGATGGGATGTGCTACCATACCCACCATATTCACCATATCTCATTATTACTTATTCCAGTCTTTACAGAATTTTTTAGAGGGCAAAACACAGTATTACTTATTCCGGTCTTTACAGAATTCTTTACATGGCAAAACACTTAGTTTAAAAGAGGATGCCAAAAATCACTTAGTTCAGTTTTTTTGCAAACAAAGATCAGAAATTTTACGAACATGGAATCATGCTACTACCAGAAAGATGGCAACAGTGTTGGATCAAAATAGTCAATATATAATTAATTAAAATATTTATATACTATAAAAAAAATTGTTGTTCATTTTCATGAAAAAAATTAAATTACTTTCCGAACAACCTAATAGAGATATATAATTTTATTAGTAATTTACCAATGTTACATTTTTCTATTCAAAGAAACAATATGAAAGTAATTTATAGTTCAAATTAGCTCCATACACTAACAGGATAAAACCTAACTACATAAAATGCAGGAATATTTTTGTCCTTATCTCTGGGCTTGTATATTTATTGGTATTGTCTGAGTTCCAATAAGTTTCCAACTGTAAATGTAAATTTCAAGATGCTTATATTATAAGCATCTTGAAATGGAATTCTGCCAGATGCCATAATAATGTAACTGGTAAGGCATTCAGGTGTTATCCAAAAGAACAAATCTCAAAGCAATTTGATTCTGGTGCAGTGGTAAAATTTTATTTCAGGAAGATTAGTTTAAATTATAGTATAATTATTAATTACTAGATTGTACCACTTTATCCCAAATGTAAAAATTAATTAATTATTATCTCAACAGATAATGGCATTGATTTAATATAATTATTAAAATTAACAATTTAATTCTAAATTATTACACTAGGGATTAATTTGGTTTATATGATCATCATTTTATTGATTATTCAACATTAAATGAAAAGAGACATATTTTAAAGCTTTCTATATTATTCAAATAATTCCATGGGTTCCAGTTTATTCTTAAAGTTTACTACATATAAGATTATGCAATTATTTTGGTTAAAATAACTGCAATATTATACAGTGGTGACCAAAATTGTGGACACTTTTTGAAAATTTCATGTTTTGCAACTTTGCATGCCTATAATAAATGTTATATAAATATTTGTATTTAGTAAAACATATCAGTTGAAAGATAATTTAATACAGGATTCACTACAAAAAACTGAATTCAAATATCTTCACAACAAAAAAGTTATACTTGCTTTAGTTTAAAAAACAAATACAGATTTGAAGCTATAGCACCATTGAGCAGACCAAAAATAACACTAAAATTCGTAAAATGAACTTTTATTGAGGAGCGTTTTCGGTGTTAGCACACCATCATCAGCTCTTACACTTAACAGTTTTTTATAAACATGATTTGAATATCGAACTTTTTACAACCTAATTCGAACATTCTCACGTGTTATAATAACTTTTTTAAAACAAATTAAACCTTAAGCCTAAAGAAACATCAAAATAAAACTAAAATTAAAATAACCTAACATTATAACAAGCTGTTATTTTAATTTTAGTTTTATTTTGATGTTTCTTTAGGCTTAAGGTTTAATTTGTTTTAAAAAGTTATTGTAGCACGTGATAATGTTCGAATTCAGTTGTAAAGAGTTCAATATTCAAATCTTGTTTATAAAAAAACTGTTAAGTGTAAGAGCTGATGATGGTGTACTAACACCGAAAACGTTCCTCAATAAAAGTTCGTTTTACAAATTTTAGTGTTATTTTTGGTCTGCTCAATGGTGCTATAGCTTCTAAAACATTACAGATTTAACCGGTTAGAGCAGTATGAAGTAAAGTATTTTACACAGATTTGATTGAGCTAAGAAATGGATTGAAATTTCAAACCCTACTGGCTAATCATGGCCCTTGTTCTGGAAGCAATCAAATTGGTAGTAGCAGTATAGCATGTTTCAAGTGATGAAAGTAGGATATCATTGTTTGGTAGTGATGGGCGAAAATATGTGAGATGTAGAGTAGGAGAAGAGCTACATCCTGAGTGCATTTCAGCAACTTCAAAGAACCCAACCAGTGTTATGATTTGTGCATGTATGTCAGCAGATAGTGTTGGTCACCTTCATGTAATTGATGGTATGCTGAATGCAAGAAAATGTATCGACACCATTCTCGAATCAAAACTGCTACCTTCCATCAGGATCTTTTCCCCAACAATGCGACATTTCTTTTTTAGCAGGACTCAACTCTGTAACAGTAAAATTATATAAGCAGTGGTTCACAGTAAAAGGCATTCAAATGTTGACCTGGTCAAGAAACAGCCCTGACTTGAATCTGATAGAAAATTTGTTACACTGCTTGAAAAACCTTGTACGAATGAGACATCTATCAAATAAAAGGCAATTAATTGAGACTATAATTGCTTCCTGGCATCATGTAATAATGAAGGAAGAGCTTTAAACACTTGTCAGCTCAATGAAAAGTTGATGTGATGCTGTTATGAAAAATAAAGACTACCCTACTAAATATTGATGTGCACTTCATTTAGAAGTAATTGATCATTATTGCTGTATTCAAAGCATAACTTTTTTGTTGTTCAGATATTTGAATTCTGTTTTTTGTATTGAATTCGATATTAAGTTATCTTTCAACTGATATATAAATATTTGCATTTAGTAAAACATAACATTTATTATAGGCATGCAGAGTTGCAAAACATGAAATTTTCAAAGAGTGTCCACAATTTTGGCCACCACTATATATATAATATACTGTTATCATACAGTATCATAATAAATAATTTAATATTTTACAATATTATGCATAATTAATAAATATATTGTTATATTAAATATTGTAATTACTTTATAGCATTGAATAACTTCATTAATTATTAAAATAATCTACTATGATTTATTATTAAATATATATATATATTTTTTTCTTTTAGGAAACGTTGGAAATTTTTTCATAATTGATTCTGTTTTTGGAATTATTAAAGTTTCTAAACAGTTAAATCGTAATAGTATGCCTGAGTTCTTCCTTACAGTTAGAGTCACTGATCATGGCAATCCACCTTTAAATAGCACAGTTACAGTTCATATAATTGTTACAATAGCAAATAATGCACCTCCAAAATTTGATCTTCAAGAATTTGTGGCAGAAATTTATGAAGATGCAAAACCAGGAACTTCTGTTGCTGTTTTGATTGCTGCTAGTCGTTCATCTGTTTTTTATGAAATTTTATCTGGAAATACAGATGAATCTTTTTCTATTAATCCAACATCTGGTATTGTATATACAAATACTGTTCTTGATTATGAATCAAATAATTTTTATAATTTAACAATACAAGCAACAAATTTGATGAATGGAAACAGCACTGCTATACTTCTAGTTCATGTTTTAGATAAAAATGATAATCAACCAATTTTTATCTATTCAGAATATAAAGGAAAAATTCTAGAAACATCAAAAGTAGGAAGTATTGTATTGACTAATGAAAGTTATCCATTGGTTGTTACAGCAACAGATAATGATTCTGGTTTAAATTCCATGTTATCATATAAAATAAATGAAAAATTTGATAATGAATATTTTAAGATTGATCAAAGTACTGGTAAGAATTTTATTAATTTTTAATCCTAATTATGATTTTAAATTTAAATAATTTTTAAATTTAAAAAATTAAGAATAATAAAGTGGTACCTCGGTTCACGAACACAATCCGTTCCTTGACCCTGTTCGTGATCCAAAAAGTTCGTGATCCGAATCAATTTTTCCCATTGCAATTAATGTAAATCCAAATAATACGTTTTTTGTCCTAAGAAAAAAATTTTTAACATGTTATGGCTTTTTGTGTGGAAATAATACAGAAAGGAAATAAATATAACAGTAATATTAGAAGAAAGCAGTTTAATTACCAAAATAAAACTAATTTTACAATACTGCATATATACAATATATTTTTGTGGTTGATAATTGATGGCACACGAGGATGGAGGAGTGGAGAGGGGGAGGAGGAAAATTACTCCTTCGAAGAAGAGGCAGTTGGTAATTGCGTAAGATAACGATCCAGAGAAATCTGTTTTTTTCTTTGCTGGAGAATTTTGCGAAAATGGTCCATTACATTATCATTTAAAATTTCCACTGCTCTTCCGGTAACAGTTTTGTCAGGGTGATGTTTCTCAATAAAAGCCTGCACTTCACTCCACTTACTGCAAATGTCTTTTATTTCAGCAGTTGAAGCATCTTGCACCTCTTGTTCTTCTGCTGAGTGCTCCTCCTCAATAGCTTCCACCTGCTCAAGTTGTAATTCAATAAGTTCTTCTGGGATGAGTTCTACGCTATGATCCTCCAGCAGCTCCACCACATCATCCTCGTTGATTTCCAACTCCAAACTTTTTCCAATGGCTACAATGTCTTGTATCACATCTGTCTCTTCCTCAAAGTCTTTAAAATGTCTGTCAGGCACAGAAGCTGGCCAAAGTTTCCTCCATGCTGATTGCAATGTGCGGTAAGAGACATTGTTCCAGGCTTTATCAATGAGTTTTATGCAGTGGAGGATATTAAGGTGATCCTTCCAGAAATCTCGCAGGGTCAAATCTGTATCATTGGTGATCTGGAAACACTTTGAAAAAAGACCTTTCATATATAATTTCTTAAAGTTAGAAATTACTTGCTGATCCATTGGCTGTAATAGAGGTGTGGTGTTAGGAGGCAGAAATTTGATCTTAATAAAGTCGTATGCAGGATCAAGGTCTTCTTCAACATTTGGAGGATGAGCAGGAGCATTGTCCATAAGCAGCACACATTTAAGAGGCAATTTCTTTTCCTCAAGATATGTTTTAACAGAAGGAGCAAAAACATCATTCAACCACTCCCTAAAATATATTCTGGTAACCCAAGCCTTAGAATTTGATCTCCACATTACTGGAAGCTTACTTTTTATTACTTTATTGCGCTTAAAAACACGCGGATTTTCAGAGTGGTACACTAAAAGGGGCTTAATTTTAAAATCTCCACTTGCATTCGCACACAATAATAGTGTAAGCCTATCCTTCATTGGTTTGTGGCCAGGTAGCAACTTTTCCTCCTTGGTTATGTATGTCCTTTTTGGCATTTTTTTCCAGAATAGCCCTGTTTCATCGCAATTAAAAATTTGATTCGGGACGTAACCTTCTAAGTCTATAAACTTACCAAAGTCCTTCACATATTTCTCTGCTGCCTTTTGGTCTGAACTAGCTGCCTCTCCATGCCTAACGACACTATGAATTCCAGTTCGTCGACAAAATTTTTCGAACCATCCTCTACTTGCCTTAAATTCCTCGACTCTACTATCACTTGTACTTGGCTGGTTCACCAATAAATATTGATGAAGCTCTAAAGCCTTCGCACATATCAAAGCCTCACTCACACTATCTCCCTTAAGTCCCTTTTCATTAATCCAAACTAACAACAATTTCTCTACTTCTTGTAACACTTGAGGCCTTTGCTTCGTTAACCTAGTCACTCCTTTAGATACATCTGCTTTCTTCAGAGCATCTTTATTCTTTAGAATAGTGCAGATCGTCGATTTCGCCATGTCGTATTCCTTGGCGAGATCCGAAACACGAACACCATTTTCATGTTTAGCTATAATTTCCTTTTTTGTATCAACAGTAATACGTTTAGGTTTCTTAACACCACCTTCACTAACACTTTTAACTTTTTTTGGAGCCATAATAAGAGATAAATTTAATTAAATATGTTGTGCGCTCTCGTACCAGTAATTTTCAGGTAAAATATACAAGACAATACTAGATAGACGACTGACACACAAAGGAGAGCGTGTCCTATTACATACAATATCGGCGACGCACCGTCGGCATATTAATGTAAATATCCATTCTTTTCTAAAACTTAAAGTAAATATCACGTTGGTAAAATATACACAACAAAATAAAGAAAAAATTAAAATATCAACACTTGTTTTTTGGACTCAACTGTATCCACGTGAACTAGGAAAACTGGGTTTTTGCTGGGTTCGTGTGTTCGTGAACCGAAGCATCGTTCGTGAAGCGAAGCAAAATTTTTTCGTAAATGGTGTTCGTAGACCGATTTGTTCGTGGACCGAGACGTTCGTAAACCGAGGTACCACTGTATTAATTTTGATATTTTTTAGTCTATATTAATTTAAATGCAATAAATTACAAATATACCTTTCACAAAGGATCATTTTTTGAAGATAATGTTTAATTCTTGAAAACTGTTAAGTGAAGATTCATAAAATGAAATCTCATTTCTCTTTAATTCCATTATAAAACTTTCTGATTAGTTTTTAGGTTCCAGAAAATCACTGCCATTTTATCTATTGATGTTAAAATGTTTTATACACATTAAAATAAATATATGGAACTTTGTATATGCTACTTTTTTCATATGTGAATACAGGCAGTATCTGACTTACATAGTTATGACAAGTATAAAAAGGCAGCCATAAAATCGTATGTTAATAGAGCACTAACGCACTGTAGCATTGAAGAATTCCTTAAAGAAGAACTAGGAATTATAACTAAAATAGCAGAGAAGCATGGATATAAGAAGAATTTAGTAGATAAAACTTTTAATGAAGTAAAGAAAAAGAGAGAAAGTACAGATAACGATAGACAAGTGGAACAAAGCCAAAGCCGCACTGGTAATGACCGGATATTAAAGGATGAATATGAGGTGATAACAGATGCCCTGGGAAGATTTAGAACAATGCAGAAAGTGATTAAGTTCAACAAAAAGAAACCAGTGTATAAAAGGCCCAGCATGATTTCAAATTTGCTGAAGAATGTGAAAAATAAGTACAGTAGGCAAGAACAAATGGGAGTATATGAGGTTCCTCTGATGAATAAGGATAAACAAAAGAAAGAAAAAAAATTTTTTAATTAAAAATAAAAATAAATTTAGAACTGCCATTTCGTTACATAGGCCTTTTCTTCCATAAATTGTATATAAATTCTTGGATTAGGCCTAATCCAAGAATTTATGAAAAGAAAGAAGTGTACATAGGCACCACAGCGAGGAACCTGAAAGATAGATTGAAAGAACATGAAGCCAATATAAGGAAAGGTCTATTAACTACGGCATTAGCCGTAGTTAATAGACCTTTCCTTATATTGGCAAAGCATATGAGTACGACATTAAGATAGATTGGGACAGAGTGAAAATAGTAAAGAGGGTAAACGATATAAAAGAGTTAACAGTAGCAGAAGAAATTAAAATCTTTGAAGGAAGCAAAGAAGGTGAAACAATGAACGAAAGACAATCTATAGATCTCCCACATGCGTGGAAATATGCTTTGAGACAAGAGGTGCACCTGAACATAAATAACTAAAAATAAGAGAAAAAATGAACTCTGTTTAATAGTATTAACTTTTAAGTAGTTATATCTTGTTTGTATATTCAAAAAAAGAAGAGTTGATTATATATTTTACTTAAGTTAAAAATTTAATTTTAATATAATATATCGATGTCTAAACTTTGTATTTAGTTGTAAGTAGAAAATTTTTTAAATTTTGGAAATTTTTAAATTTTTGTTCAATTTATAACATTTAAGTTCTAAGTTCGAGAACAAAAAGAACGAAAATGAACGAAAACGTTTCTCTAAATAAGTTTTTTGAGTTAAGGTGTAGATTTTGGTCTGCTCATTTGTGCTAATAATAGGATTTCTTCTTAAGTTTAAGCCTTTAGGAGCAGTAAAAAGTTGTATCCGTACAGTAGATTGAAAACATTACATGCAATACTCAACATACATAGATCTGTACCTACATAAATTTAATTCTAGTTAATGAACTGGCTTGAACCCAAGTCCTCCAAAAAAAACTGAAGATGTGGGACTTGGAACTGAATTCAGATTCTCCAAGATGGTAAGCAACTGTTCTACTAAACAATTTAAGTGCTTATTCTTTAATATAACTGTTTTTAATGTTAAAAGTCTTTGCGATCCACTAGTACTGTATAACATATATTCCAACATATGTAGATTTGGTTTACATAGGGTTTCGTTGAATGATCCACTTACCTAAGTCAGGGATTGCCTGTGTAGTATATAGAGTATAGATTTATTGATAGTTGAGAAATTTATTCTATAAATGAATTAAAGTTTTTATTCTAGAACACTCTTTATAGGTGCTGTCAGATCCAAACTTCCATTGGATTATGAAGAAATAAAAGAATTTATTTTTACCGTCCAAGTAGTTGATCATGGTTGGCCTCAACTAAGTGCTGAAGTGCCTGCTATTGTTTATATTTCAGTAATTAATGTTAATGACCGTCCTCCATCTTTTGAAAAAACTATATATACAGCTAATTTACTATTACCTACATATCAAGGTGTTGTTGTAATATCCGTCCATGCAATTGATCCTGATTCTGATAATATAAAATATTCTATTGTGTCAGGTAATTGGGGTCAAAAATTTTTGATCAATGAATCATCAGGAGATATTTTTGTAAAGAATTCTTTAGGATTAAATAAAGAATATAATATAGTTGTTTCAGCTACTGATGGTGAATTTGAAGCTAATTCAAAATTAATTATTATTGTTGATGACATTCAGCCATCATCGAAGCAGTTTAGTCAAGAAGTATATAGAGTATCAGTTTTAGAAAATTTAACAACTAATCATATATTAACTGCAGTTAATATAATTGGTTCTCATTTAGATGAGCATATTTTGTTTAAAATTTTAAACCCATCAGACAGATTTAACATAGGAGAAACTTCTGGAGTTATACAAAGTACAGGAATTCCATTTGATAGAGAAACTTGCAGCAATTATCCACTAGTAATTGAAGCAAGAAGTAAAAATTTGGAAGAATTATGGGTTGCTCACACTATTGTTAACATTACTGTACTTGATGTGAATGATAATAAACCAATTTTTATAAATACTCCTTATTATACTGTTGTTCCATTAGAAACTTTACCTGGACACACAATATTAAAGGTAAGCAATATTTATATATTTAAAAAATAAATGTGTTTTAAATTCTGATTTTATTGAATTTGTACTTTGCCTTAGGTAATATTTATGTAAATGCTTAACTTAACTCTGACAAAATCTTTAAAAAGGGTTGAAATTTTTGTCAAATAAAGTAATTTCTGCAGACTTGTGCTAGTTTTTGAATTTATGATTATTTCTAATATGTTCCTTCTATCAATTGACACTAAATATAGACCCAATGTATTAAAGACATTAATCTAGTACTTCAATTATACACACTAATTTTGTCTCTATTGTTTTTTATAATATTGTTCCAATATTTTTGTTATATTTTTAATACTCCAATTACACTATTTATAAAATATAGATATTATTAAATGCAAGCATATTTATGTGTAATGTATGTGTGCATCTAAATGAGTGTATCCAAATAAATCTAAACAACTTTCCAAATTTAACCGTTGAGATTCTGGTGTGTATCTCAACGGTTAAATCTATACAATTCAAACTTCAAGGGAATTATAATCCAAATGAATCTAATCAACATGCCAAATTTAACCCTTGAGATACACAACGGAAATTTTAAATTGAAATAAATTTAGATAAATATACAAATTACTAAGCCAATGAGTGGCACCATCTATTAATTACAAATTAAACTAGAATTTTGACTAATTTACCTGAAGAAGAAAAGATCTATTGGTGAAGTTCGATATCGGTTCCAAATTAATATAACTGCCTGAAGAGTCAATCCGCTTGTTGGCCTTTCTAGCGGTATGACGTTGGGACGTTAGCCCAAAGGTCCCCGGTTCGATTCCGGGCTGAGGCAGATTTCTTCTTCTTCAGGTAAATTAGTCAAAATTTCAGTTTAATTTATAATTAATAGATGGCACCACTCGTTGGCTTTGTAATTTCTATAATTTCTCTATAAATTTATTTTGTTTTAAAATTCTGATGTGTATATCAAGGGTTAAATTTGGCAAGTTGTTTAGATTTATTTGGATTATAATTCCTTTGAAGTTTGATTTGTATATTTGAAATGAGTGTATTTTCTATTTTAATGAATAAAAGATATTTAAGAATATACTATTGCATTTTGTTCCTCATCAATTTCTATTAAGTTTCATATATATTTTTTTTTCTCCATATAGTCCTTCAACCAGACTAAAATTTTTATCTTTTATATTATTATTTTAAATGACATATTCTTTCAAAGATTTTTCTGCAATGATTTCAAAAATATGTTTGTTCAGGCATTCCCTGGTATACATCTGTATACCAGGGAAATGTTGTATACATCTGATCCTCTTAAAATATTTTCAACAAATTTTTTTTGATATAGAACAAACATATACAGTACTGTATTTATAAGTTACAAGTATGGCATGTTAATACTGAAATACTTCTTACTTTAGTTACTTAATAAAAGTAAACAATAAGCCAAATAAGTAAGATAAATCATTTTCAGCTATCCATGTAGCCTGCCTCAGTTGAAATACAGACCAAAAAAGAAGCTTCTCTGCATCCTTTCTAGATGAGAAGCTTCTTTGGTCTGTATTTCAACTGAGGCAGGCTACATGGATAACCGAAAATGTTTTTGAATAAACAATTTATCTTACTTATTTGGCTTACTTTTATTGG
Organism: Olivierus martensii; assembly: GCA_000484575.1. Classification (NCBI taxonomy): domain Eukaryota; kingdom Metazoa; phylum Arthropoda; class Arachnida; order Scorpiones; family Buthidae; genus Olivierus; species Olivierus martensii. Next base: position 4,670 of record AYEL01059157.1, on the reverse strand, counting down.
CATGTTAGTTTATAATAATTAAAAAGTTCAAGTTATTTGCTTTGTTTATGCATATACATATTGTTGATATGACTAAGAACATCTGTTAAAGTTCTACTAAAATACCATATCTAATATAATAAAAAAAATTTTCTTTACTGTAAAATCTAAATAAAAATAACAATAAATATATTCAATAAGATTGTACTATTTCTTGAAGCAGGTTATGTGGAAAAAATATTTTCCACATAACCTGCAATATTTTCCATCATTGTTGTTATTAGTTTCTTACGATATATGTATACACACACACACACACACACACGCGCACGCACACGCGCACGCACACGCACACAGGTAGGCCTCGATTAGTGCGAGCTCGAATAATGCGATATTTGATTAGTGCGATTTATAAAAACGATACTATTTTTTCACTTAATGCGAGCAAATACTGTATTCGATTAATGCAAGTTGTAAGCATAGACCAGTCTTTCAGCAAATATTTGATTAATGCAAGTTATAAGCATAGATCAGTCTTATTATCTAAATATTTGATTAATACAAGTTGTAAGCATAGACCAGTCTTACTAACAAAGCTCCGCCTCCTTTTACGATCAGTTAGTGAGAGCAAATATTCAATTAATGCGAGTTGTAAGCATAGACCATCTTACTAACAAAGCTCCGCCTCCTTTTATGATGTCAATTAACAAATTATCTTACTAACAAAGGTCCGTCCCCTTTTATGATGTCAATTAACAAATTAAAGTTACTAACAAAGATCCATCCCCTTTTATGATGTCAATTAACAAATTAATGATAAATATTCGATTAATGCGAGTTGTAAGCATAGACCAGTCTTACTAACATAGGTCCGTCCCCTTTTATGATGTCAATTAACAAATTAATGTTAATTTTCGTTTAGTCCATCCCCTTTTATGATGTCAATTAACAAATTAATGTTAATTTTCGGTCTAATGCGAGTTGTAAGCATAGACCAGTTTTACTAACAAAGGTCCATTTTAATGCAAGTTGTAAGCATAGATCAGTCTTACTAACAAAGGTCCATCCCATTTTATGATGTCAATTAACAAATTAATGTTAATTTTTGGTTAGTAAAACAGGACGAGGAGCAGTCCAAGAACAGTCACTTGGCTTTAAAGGGGTGAAACACCAGAAAGATGGGTTTTTTTGCTGTTAGTTATTTAGCATTACTATTATTTAGCTTTGTTATCATAAAGATTTTTGATTGATTAAAAATTGATTTTTATTTTGATTTCGATATGGTGGTTGGTTTGATGATGGTATGAGACACAATTCTTGGTAAGTTATTATTTTAGACGATGAACAATGATGTAAAATATGAAAATAAATATTTCTTAAACAGTTAGTATTGTGGTTATTCTTTGTGAGGTTGGCTAATGGCCGGAATCTCATAAAGCAAGAACCAATTACTATATTTTACATATAGTAATACTTCGAATAATGCAAATTCAAATAGTGTGAGAAATTTGTGGGACCCATTAACGTAGGCCTCAACTAATTTGCATTAATTGAGGCCTACCTGTATATTTTTCATGAAGTAAATTTAAATTGGTCTATCAATAACTTATTCAATTATGATTTTTCAATGTAGCATTTATACTCAAATAAGTCCCTTTGGTCTCTCAATAACTTATTCAATTATGATTTTTCAATGTAGCATTTATACTCAAATAAGCCCCCTTTTTAAAATGTTGCATCCTTGCACTTCATTCACAAGCTCATGTTTATTCTCTTTAAATTTTCCATTTACATTCCAAACATACAATCTCCATTCATACTTCTATTTTCATGTTCACTGTCTAATATCCAAACTAATTGTATAGTGACAATGTGACTTATTTTCTTTATAAGTTTGAAAATCCAGATAAAACTTTTGCCATACTCATAATCAACTAACAGTAGTATAGTTCTGTTGAAATACTGCTTCTTAAAACTTCCAAATGATCCTGGGCAAAGCTGTCATTCACCAGTTTGCATGAACCAATTGTTAAATTTTGTTTGGCTCACAAAATCACTTACTTTAAAGAGAGAAAATGAAAAATCACAATTAAATTCTTACTAACTTGCAAAATATTTTACAGCTAAAGGTTGTAATTTGAGCAATGAACACTAATGAAATAATGATCCATTAAAAAAATAAACTGCTTAACACTTGTAACTAGAGTTTTCATTCCTTTTTGTAAATCTCATTAAAAGAGATGTATAAAAAGGAAAAGCTTCCATCTGAACAACTAGTTAGGCAGTCCCAGAATACAAGAACTTATAACGTAATACCATACAGGCTCCATAATAATATTGCAGTGAAATCCTCGATAAAAGCAGCTAATGTAGTGATTGCGTTCAAAAGAGCTCCTACCATATTTAACGTTCTGCGTAATGATAAAACCAAAAGGAGTGTGGGTTTTAGAACAGGGATTTACAAAGTCCCCTTGATAAATCTTCAGGATAACCAATTTGAAGTATATATAGGAGCCACTGCACGCAATCTTAAAGACAGGATCGGTGAACATAAGAATAATGTGCGCAAAGGTTTGTACTGCCCTGGCACTAAGGGCTTATGAGAAGAGCATGTATATACTTTGGAAAGATGCAAAGATAGAAGAGCATGGATATACTTTGGAAAGATGCAAAGATAATAATAATAAAAAAAAAAATATACTTGACCCTAAGGATTTACTGATTTCGGAAAAACTACATATACTGAAGTACAATCAAACTGGTAAAGTTATTAACAGTAGACAAGCAGATGGGGTGAGTGAGGCCTGGAGATATGCGATAAGAAAAAACGTATAATGTATTAATATCCCGCTCCCCCGTCGGACGAATAGTTTAATCTTGTTATTCTTGTCATAAACATAAATAAACTGAAATAAATAACTTATTTTATTTTATTATATAACTGTTACCTTCTTTAAATTTTAAAAAAATGTTCTAATTTTGTATTCTATTCTAGAATAGCTTAGTTTTTATTGTATTCTATTGTACAACTGATGATGATACGGGTGTATCGAAAACGTTATTGTCAGTATAATTAAAAACTTTACATTTTTATATACTGTTACAAGTGCTGTATTTAATGAGAACTAATGAAATAAATGTTACATTAAACAATAGCTTACTTTTCTTGAATTAATCCCTAAACATAGAAAATTTATTTATCATACTTTTAATATTTTTTTCAGTAAAATTTCTGTACTGAAAAAACAGAATTACTAAAAGAAGTAAAAGTAATTTCTTACTAAGCATTGCTATTATAATAGTAAATTGTTAAATAAGATTGTTGTGTGTGAACAATAATAAATCAATACCAATCTGGAAAAAATATTTATTGAAAATTTTTTGCAAGCTTCAATTTTATATATAATAAAATACTGGGTTCTTTTCCGTTAGGGGCGCAAGAAAATAGAAGATTCGGCGCCCACCGACTAGTGTATAAAATACGAATCGACAATTCCATTGTGTTAAAGATTCACTCCAAAAAACTATACATTACAGAATTTGCTTGCACCCGGCTAACGGAAAAGTACCAAATACTGTAAAAAACTGGCCAGTTTGATTATATCCAAAAATGAATTTTGATATTGAGTAGACTGTTTGTTGTTGTTGTAATTAAAACCAATCCTTGATATTGTAATTAAAACTAATCATATAACTTTGATAATGTTACATGAATAGTATGATATCATCCACTAAATTTCTACATTGATTCTTATCACTATATACAATAATTCGAAATATAATTATTTCCATTTGCACGACTAGAAGTTTATTTACCTTATGAAATTTGCACACATTATATGATAACTGTATCTAATAGGAAAAATATATATAAATACATATATATATATTAAAGAAATTATATTATTCATAAGTTAGTTTAATATAAACTTTGATTATTAAGAACTGAAATTTCATGATGATATTTTTATATGGTATTTATCTATTTATATTTAAAAAAGTTATGATTTCTTATCCAATTCAAGTTATAATAATCATAAATATCATTAATGCAATAATTGCATTCGGTAAATTGAGAAATCTTCAGAGATGAGATAAATAGGTTAAAGTATTAAATAGTTTTATGTTAACATAATTCCTTAAAAAATAAAAAGAACCAAAATTTTTGCGGTTATTATTTAATAGTATTTACCTGATAGTTCATATACCAATAGCAAAATATAAAAATCCAATAATAAAATCTTAATATTTTGACGTATACCTATATCCACAGCGAACATTGAACTGAAGGAAAGCAGACGATTACTCGCCACCTGGTGTCAAAACTAAAAATTCTTATTACACTACTGCAACGATGACCTCAGTTCATATACTGTAATTTAACTATTTTGAAATTAAATTAAAACTTGTATTTGATCTTTTAAGTAATTTTAAAATATTAAGAAACCGAAAAATCGTAACAAGCGGAATTAAAATAATATTTATTAACTTTAATTAATAATAAAATAAAATGTAAATAAATTGAATATGAACGATAAAATCAAATTATAATCTTATAATATTTCATTCTAAATATATTTAATTATAAATAATTGTGATTTAATTTTCGCTAGAATTTTAGTACAGGATATTAAAATCCTAATACTGTACATAAAAATAAACAGAACATAAATTTAATTAAATTAATATAG